>JAGTTH010004746.1:0-208182 GCA_022606485.1 Agraylea sexmaculata
AATAATTAGTTTTACGTTATCAGCATCAAAATGTAGTCAATTAAAATAAATAATTAATAATGTTTCAGAATTGGTCGCGTCTAATACTCCTTGGAGTGCAAAACCCAAGCCTAATCCAAGCACGCCCACTAGAAAAACTGGTGATTGTGCAAACCCTTCAATTACGACAATTAACGATGGAAAGCCCACCTGCAAAGGACAGGTACTTTTCCAGGATAATTTCAAAGAGTCTTCTTTGAACAGATCGAAATGGATAATCGAACAAAGGCTTCCCGAAGAAGATCAAGTAAATATATGTTTTTAAAAATTAACCTGACATCAATTTGTAAGCGATATTTTTTTTAGGAAAATGAATTCGTTTCGTATCAACCGAGAAGCGTTTCAGCAGTAT
This sequence comes from Agraylea sexmaculata, assembly GCA_022606485.1. NCBI lineage: Eukaryota > Metazoa > Arthropoda > Insecta > Trichoptera > Hydroptilidae > Agraylea > Agraylea sexmaculata. The sequence continues at coordinate 392 of JAGTTH010004746.1, forward strand.
CGGGAAATTTAAGAATAACACCATATTTACTACATAAAATATATCCCCACACTAACGAAACAATTATTTCAGGAGTGTTAGATTTGACTAAAGGGTAAATATAAATAGTTATATCAAATGTGGTTTAAAATTAAATAAATGTTTATGTTTTAGATGCACAGCTTCTATAGATACTGGTTGCAAGCATGAGGCTATGGGTTATGATATTTTACCACCGGTAGTGTCTGGAAAAATATCAACCAGAAATCTGTTTTCCTTCAAGTATGGAAGAATTGAAATACGAGCTAAACTACCCATCGGAGATTGGATTTATCCCGGTAATTAAAATATTAAAAATATATTTAATATAATTTATAATCTAATGGAGAGTACTTCAGAACTATTCTTGGAGTCATCTAGAGAGCGCTATGGATCATCTGGCTACGAATCAGGACAAATGAGAGTAGCTTTTGCTAGGGGCAATAGAGAATTACTAACTGATACAGAAAGGCTTGATAATTCACTACTCAGTGGTGGGATTATGCTTGGAGCTATTGGGGATTGTCGTACTGCAGAAATGAAGACCACATCTCATCCAGAGTCATTGTGGGGAGATGACTTCCATGTATACACAATGATTTGGACACCAGGTTAATATTTTGCCCGACTATATTTTGCCTATCTCAAATAGTAACCATCATAATGACTCAAAAATGGCCCTGAGGGGATTTAAGAAGGATTTTCCAAATTCAGATTTTTTAGACACAACAAGGTGTTAATTCATTGTCATTGATCTTAACTATTACTAGTTACACAGGTCACCGACAGAGCGGCTCTGCCCGACATAACTGATAATAATCATGTCAATAATTACCTTACAATCCAGGAAATCAGAGTAAACCTTGATCAAGACGATCAATCAAATTTTTGTCAATATTATTTCGGATCTCCCAGTCGTAATAATCGACCAAACCATTTATTTTTACTTGAGAGAGATTTGAACTTAAGCCCATAATATTTAGCCACGCGCCTTATTCCCGGGCTATACCTATGGTCGTTGCTAATTATTGTGAAAAATAAATTGGCTTACCTGAATATTGCTAATATTTTAGATCTCAACAATTGAATGTTTTGAAATTCCTTTTTCAAATTAATAAAAACTTCACAATTATATAGTTTTCCTATTTAACTATGGTAGAATGTATTAATAATTGTAACCCCCTTTTATAGATTCAATCGAATTACTTGTTGACAACGTTTCGTATGGTAAGGTGCTTCCTGGTTTTCAGAATCACCATAAAAATAATATCTGCCCTTCACTAAATACCACGGCTCAAAGGTGGTCTGCTGGAAGTAAAATGGCACCATATGACCAAGAGGTTTGTTGACCTTCATTCTTATTAAAAACTATAAAATTAAACTAATAATGTGTATTATTATAGTTTTACATTTCTCTCGGACTGGGAGTTGGAGGAATTTCAGATTTTCCAGATGGCTACGGTGACAAAATGTGGAGGAATAAGAGCAGAAAAGCCAAATTTGATTTTTATTCATATATAACCACTTGGTATGACATGTTGGACGATAACAAGTCTCTCTTAGTGGATAGTGTTAAGGTTACCGCCATTTAAATATTGCAGCTACAATTTTGTAAATAAAGACATATTTTAAATTGTTATATATATATATTTTTTTAATAATTAATTACAAAGCGTACACCCTGACAGAATCGACTTGAAGTACTGATTTTTGCCCTGCCCATGTTGGGTACCATCTTTGCTTATTTTCCCAGAAGTTGAGCATCGCCTTTTGAGCTTTGTTTTGCCAAGGTTTTCCGGGACCATCAGGGAAATCATTTACTCCACCCACGCCAACTCCGAGGGACAGGTAAAACTGAAAAAATACGGGATCAGTATAAATATAACACTTCTACACTATAATAACGGTTTAAGTTTAAAAAGTGAAATAAATTTAATTTTTAAGTAGAATATATTTACCATTTGGTCAAAGGGGGCAATTATTGAGCCCTTCAGCCATAAAACTGATGAAGGCTGTTGGGCTTCTGAAAAGTGAAAACTTCCCGAAGAAGGCGGCGAAATATCTCCAAAAATTACTCCATCTACGTACAGTTGAATACCATCTAAAAATAAATCAATACATCAAATTATTGTATTATTAATTATTGATATTTTATAAAATACCAACCGGGCTTCCAAATCAGTGTATAATTGTGGAAGTCTCTATACCAGCCATCAACGCCCACTGTTTTTCTCAGTCCATAACTTCTATAAGGTTCCTTTTCGTACATTAATAATCCACCTTCGAGAAACTTAGATTGATCGAGATTTCCTTTTGAGAAAGCAATCCTCATTGTCCCGGATGCATATCCTAGGGAACCGTACGTTGGACTTTGGGGTTCCATGAGTATTTCTAAAATATTTATTATTTAACTAATCACTAAAACGAGTTTTAATTGTTTGTCACAAGGCAACTTTTTTTAGTTGGCCTTATTTTGCTGTTTTTTTTATGTAAATGATACGATAGGTCACACACGTTTAGAGTTTCTCAGAAATAACTGATAATCGTGTCAACAGTTCACAATAATATTTAAGATGCATATTCATAAAAATATTTTTATTAACTATCTAACCAATACTGTCCTTTGATACGTGCATTATTATACATTAATTACCTGGGAAAATCCAGTCTCCTTGTGGTAATTTGGCGACAATTTCAACACGGCCGTATTTAAAGTTGAACGTTGATTTCGTACTAATTTTGGCGCTAGTTATTGGTGGTAAAATTAATGCTCCAAAAGCCGTGGAATTACACTCGGGTGTTCCCAAAGCACCAGTACATCTACAAAATATGATTTTATGCTATTTGATATTTCAATACGGATCTTTTATATATAAGCTATTTACATACGATTGACTGAGATCCAAATTTCCGTTTGTTACAAATCCTTCACCGTGAAACAACTCCATCAAATCAGGCTTTATACACAATTTTCCATTATCGGTGTATAAATTCTGTCGCTCATTACTATATTGAACGAATAAATAGTCCTGCCAAATGAATACCGTTAATTTAGTGTGTGGTTTTCAAAATATCAAAAATCATACCGGTTGATCAGCAATTCTGATTTCTGGTTTCCATTTATTTGATGCACTGATTGGTCGATCGAATGTGTCTTCAAACAAGAGTTGTCCTGAACAGATTCTTCCACTTGATTGTGATACTTCTGTCTTAGTTGTTTGACACGATGCCGGTGGTCTATCCACAATATTGGGTCTTGAATATTCGGTTGGGTAGTAGAAGTTGGAGTTTTCGGTTGTAACTGTTGGTTTGGGTTTCTCTGTGGGAACAACTCCTTGGAATGGTGAACCGTCTTCATTTACAAATCCTTGAAAAATGACACTTCATTTAGTAGATGTAGTAATAGGGTCAATACTGTATATTGTTACCTTCAACCCTCCATACACCATCGTCTTGCCTATAGCCCAATTTCACATTACCGTCGAAATAATCAACATAAGTCCAGAAGTAAACGGTATCTCCTGGTTTGAGTTTAGCAGATTTGTCAACGAATGTCCATCTTCCATTAACTGGTTTGAGAATATCTCGAGACCAAATACCACCTTCGAGACCTTGCATCTCCTCGTTCAGTTTACCGTGAAAAGCGAATAATTTAATGCCTTCCTCATCTATAATTAAAGGTCAATATTACATACCTACTAATACATACTTACAAATATGTTTTTATTTTATTTTACGTGGAATTGAGACTCGTAGGCCTTTAGGATAAAGTGCTTCTAATCGTGCCGGAGGAACATCATAAGCCAATGATAATTGAAGACTTCGGCATAATAAAAACAATAATATGAATCGCATTTTGATACAATAAACTTGTCGCGAAGACGTCTCGTCGACGACTGGTTTATGTGATTAACACAAACCAGTCTCTTCTTCAATAATATTCACACACAACATTTGAATAAAACCCAAGTCGTTTGTTACATTTTATAAATATACATATCTGTTTTAAAATTTATAATTATATTTAATTTATTAAGAAATATTTTTATTTTTTTCTTTTTTTATTATTCATGCTTTCTTTTTTCTTTTTCGATCAAGGACTGCGGTATTATCATTTCGCTTTGAGTTCATGACCTGTTTTTTACTGATGTTGTGATATCGTGGTGTGATATTTATATGTATAGGTAATATTATCATTTATAAAATAAATAAATAATATAACAAACATAATATATGTCTAATTATCCATATTATATCATAAACAGTAGAATTCCAGTATTTTGACAAATTTAATGCATTCCATATTTCACATATCGTATATTGTCACATATAAATTATAATTTACGAATCTTTTTAGAGTATTTTATAAACCAATAAAAATAGTAAACAGTGTTACATATTATAATATATCACGATTTCGTAATTTAACTACACAAACCGTAAAACAGGATTCATGTATAGAATATAATTTATTGTATTTTTTGTGGTTGATTTTTTTCTCTTACAAATAAAAATTATTCAGATTCGATTATTTTCAAATAGTGAGCTACGTAACTCTCAAGTCACTGTTTAATTGTTTGCTATCAATTGGTTTGTACAAAAATGAAGACTTGAATTTTTCTTGAGTTATGTAACTCACCGTTTGAAGAAACCAGCCTTCAATAGCTTTATCTTAAACCTTGTGATGTATTTTTTGCTCTCGTATAAAATTTCATTCATAAAATGCATCTGCCCCATAATAAATATCATCATTCCTTTTCAATCCATAATGAGGACTATCATATTAGTATTAAAACACAAAATTTGACATTGAAATTTATTTTAATTTCTACATGAAAACATGACAAACAAATATTTCAAGTGCGTAAAAGATTAAAAAGTGCATTGTAAAAGCTGTCACATTGGCTTCAATAAATTACATTGTATTTAATTATCATCGAGAACAACCATAGTTTAAATAAATTATATAAGTAATCCCTCGACAGGTTTCACAGCCAACCTTTTATGGCCCGCACTCACTTTAATTACAAATCAACAATCATGTTTCAATATACTGCAAAAGCATACCATTGTGACCTATAAATATTGAAATAAGTAATACAACAAATTGAATATATTATGTAATAAGATAGTGCTTGAACATTAAATTTTACAATTACAATTATTTGTATTACAGCGAGCAACTTTTTTATGTAAATATTCATGGAATAATTTAATTCTAATAGTTACCATTGAATTTAAGATATGTCAACTTTAAAAGTAAACACACAAAAAATATCATATTGCATAATTAAATTACATAGATACTTAATTGCTTATTCAATAAAATCGAAAATATTATGTGCATTTATCAAATATTGAAGATAATAACATTGTTTGGTTCACTAGTGAAATAGCAACACTTTGACATATTATTTTTGACTAGATATTTTTAAATAAATAGCCTATTGAAAATCAAATGTTTATTGACAAAATGGGCATTTTAAATTATTATATGAATTTTAAAATGTTTAAATACAAATAAATTCACTAAAATTACAATCAATTATAATATAAACGTAAACTTAAGAGAATTACATAATTAAAATAATCTAATATTTTAAAAATAAAATACTGTCTGGTCTGAATTAGAACTGATTAAAGCAGCATTGTTTATAAAAACTCACTGTGATTTTATGATTGTTAGTGTCAAATATAAGCAGCAAAATAGTGAATCTTATAATATAAAAAATAAATATACATTATTAAATACTGGCCAAATACACAAGTATTTAAAATCACGTTTACAAAAGGAATGATATGAGTTTGTTTGGATAAAATGTATATTCGTTTAATAAACTCTAAACGAAAATACATCCATTTTTATAATATTAGTATAATTATTAATCTTCAAGCAGAACATGGTAAAAGAAATCAAAAAATAAATACCCAGAAAAAAAACAATATCAGAGCGAGGCAAGATTTTACTCGTAAATACATAGTACAAACTAATAGTTCCAGTTGAAAATCACAGAAAACATGCACATTGGTCAACTTTTATAAACACATAATAATAATAAATATATCCTCAAAAATTTATGTGTAAGATTTTATTTTAAGATGGAACAAGAATGGAACAAAGGGAAAAATTGTACAAATCCAATGAGTTTAAAAATTCTAATTCAAACTGCAGGATTAAATGTAATTAATATCATTGTGATATACATAATATTACAAAAAAAATTTGTAAATGTCCAGTAAATTTTTCCATGGTTTTAGACATTTTTTGTTGTTGTAAAATACATGACAGGTTTATAATTAGTTTTGTTTCCTGGCACGTCTGTCCTTGTGTCATACGAAATCCATAGGATTTTTAACCACCCGGCTTTTGCGGGTGAGTTGCCTCTCAAATAGTTTTTTAATTTCGCTCACAATAAATACGCTTGAAGTGAGTGAAACCAAAAATAATAAATCTGTAAAAAATTCAACATTATACTATAATCAATACTAGAAAAATTTATACTGTCTTTTTCCGAATATAAGACAATGTCTTTTACATGCTTGTCACATAATTAAATTGATATATTTTGGTCATTCATTTCAAATTTATTCCCATTAAAAAAAATTTTAACTAGGGCTTTTTTTCGATGGATGTCTTATAATTGGAAAAAGACAGAAGTTCACTATTAAATTTTTGTTATAATTTTTTTTTAAATTGCACTGTATGTTTATAAAAATATTTAGTTTAGTATTGGAGTTTAGATGAATGAGAATGTAACATGAAAATGTACCTGTTCCGGTGAGAGCTTCCGTTTGAAATACCATCTGTAATGGTGGAAAATAAATAACCAATAGTTGTCCAACCAAACTCAAAGACACAGCCACCAGGAACATTTTGTTTGCAAACAGTCCAATGCTGAAAATGCTCTTGGATTGTGATCGACAGGATAAAGCATTGAACATATCAAACAGTACAAAGCATGTGAATGTCATTGTAGTGTCACGAGGGGTTATTTTCATATCAGACATCTATAAGCAGTATATTTGATTAGTCATAAAATTAATGAGAATTTAAGGATGTTGCAAATATAATTACCTCTCGATTGAAAACCCATAATGTTCCAGAGATAATTATAAGAGCGGATAACAGAACATTTATCACTAATGATTTAGTAATCATGTGTTGTTTTGTATCACGTGGCTTTTGTTTGATAACGTCATGATCCACGGGTTCCACTCCCAAAGACTGAGCAGGAGGGCCATCCATAATTATATTGATCCATAATATTTGCATTGCATTAAGAGGGTTCGGTATACCCATTAAAGTAGCTAATGCAATAAGAGATAAAGCCGCAATTGAAGTTGACAGTTGAAATCTAACAAAATTTCGGATGTTATAAAATATTCCCTTTCCCTCTTCAATAGCAGATCTGTAACGAAATAGTAAATTAAATTAAATTAATAATATAATTTTATATTTTGAAATATAATATTACAAACATTATAGTGGCAAAATCATCATCAACTAAAATCATATCCGCCGCTTCTTTACAGACATCTGTTCCATTTTTGCCCATTGCAATGCCTATATCTGCTTTTTTGAGAGCTACGCCATCATTCACACCATCACCTGTGTTAAAATAAATAAATCAATCATCATACATAATCAATCAAAATTTCATTGCGTCCTTTTATTATTACCTGTCATAGCCACAATGTTTCCCCTTCTCTGCAATGCTTTTACAATACTCAATTTATGTTTAGGTGTTACTCTGTAAAATACGCTAACCTAAAATAAAAAAAAAATTTAAACAATCTAATAATAAAAAACATTGTATATGTATTAATAAAATAACTAACAGATTCAATTATATTTGTCAACTGCTCCTCATTCAGCGTGTCCATTTGGTCTCCGGATAACGTTTGCATGTGCATTGTGTCCAATCCAATCATTTGAGCTTAACAAACAAAATCAGTAATTTGATAATACAATATGTATAAAATGTACTTACCAACAGCAATTGCGGTCTCTTGAGCATCTCCTGTCACCATTTTAACGCACACTCCTGACTGTCTCAAAGCTGCTATAGCAGGTCTTACACTAGGTCTAGGAGGATCACAAACACCAACAAGACCTAAATAAGTTAACTGTTGAAGATTACTTCCACTTGCCAATGCAATCACTCTCAGACCTAAAAATGTAACAAAACAGCAAATGGATTTCGTAGTATATAATTATTTTGTTTTATTAAATTTACCTTTGCGGCCTATGGAAAAGGCTTCGGCGAGATATTCATTCTCTTTTTGTTTGGTCAGGGGCACGAATTTTCCATCATATGAAACACATTTTGCACATTGCGGTAATACTTTCTCAATAGCTCCCTTTACAAAAAATATTTCCTTATTCATATTTTCTCCATACTTAGGGCTACATTTAACAGCCATCATTTTTTTCTCAGAACTATTAAAGAAAATTTATACATTAGTAAGTCATTTTTGTTAAGTGTTTGACAACAAATAACCTGAATGGATATTCTTGAAGGCGAATGTATTGATCTCGAGCAGCATATATGCCATGTTTCATGCCGGCTGCAAGTAATGCTCCTTCAGTAGGTGAACCCAACAGAACATCACCATTAATTACTGCATTGTTGCATACAGATCCTGCCTAAACAAATGAGAAGAGAATATGTATAAAAATATCAAAAGCTATATTTCGGTAATAATTACTTCAAGCAAAGAAAACAATGACATTCGGGCAAGATCTGGGTTTTCATTTTTATGGAGCATTATTTCTCCTTGATCATTATAACCGGCTCCAGTAATATCAGCATAGTAGCCATCGGATGTCATCAAAACTGTTGCTGTCATTTCATTTTTAGTAAGCGTTCCTATTGAAGAAAAAAAAATCAAGTTTCAAAGTAAAGATGAAAAATAAACAAAACCGAACAAGAATTAACCAGTTTTATCACTGCAAACAACATTCACGCATCCCAATGTTTCTACAGTTGGTAATTTTTTTACTATGGCTTTTCTTTTTGCCATTCTCATCACGCCTAATGCCAAAGTGACTGTCACAACAATGGGTAACCCTGAAACAAAAACCAATGAATATACATACGAAATTAAATTATTGAATAAAGTTTAATTTATTAATTATTACCCTCTGGAATAGCTGCAACCGCGAGACTCACACTTATAGTAAACATTTCATTCAAAGGCTTTCCTTGTAACCACCCAAGCAACATGATGAGGCCGATGATGCCGAACGAATATAAAGACAACTGTCCACCGAGAGCATCCATAGATTTTTGAAGAGGAGTTTTGGGTGCTTCTTCGGCCTGCATCATTCGAAAGACTTCACCAAATTCGGATCTCTCACCGGTGCTGACCACAATTCCCTATAAAATTATTTAAAAAAATCCTCAATAGATGTATATTTGTGAAAAATTTAATGTTGACATTACCTTGCCGTGTCCACATCGAATGAGCGTACCCATAAAAGCAATATTTCTTTTACTGCTTGCGTGGCCGCCATTACTGGATGCAAAAATAGGATCGATTGATTTCTGAGCAGGTTCCGTCTCACCCGTGAAAGAAGATTCATCCACTGATAAATCAATAGTCTCGAAAAGTCTTATATCTGCAGGAATCCTATCGCCTACATTCAAAAAAACAATATCTCCCGGTACGAGGTTTCTGGCTAAAAATGTTTCTAATTTTCCGTCCCTCAAACTGAAAGAACAATAATGACATATAAAACACACTCATTAAAATTTATTATAATTTAATTAATAATACAGACCAGTTGCATGTCGGAGGCACGAGTTTAGTGAGTTCTTCCAAAGATTTTTCAGATCGATATTCCTGCACAAACGCCACCGTGACGACGATAATGATAGCGACGGTGATGCTGACGGCATCATCAAATTGTTTCATGCAAACACTAACAAACGCTGAACCTGAGAAATGGTAATATAAATATGTATCGTGTCCATAACATAAATACATTCGTGGCGAAATGATAATAAATATTTGAACAATCATACAATAAATATTGCGATAAAAATAATGACACGAAGTTTTATCGTGTCGATGACCATATAATAAACTGACCTAACAAGAGCAGGATGAGGGGATTCCTGAACTGCTCGATGTACTTCTTCCATGTGGGGTCCTGCTGGTTCACTGCAAACTCGTTGTGGCCGAAGAGGTTGCTCCTGTGACTGGCTTCAGACCAGCTAAGCCCCGCCCTCACAGTCACACTCAGCCTGGCCGCCACTTCCTCCCAGTGCAAGCAGCTGGTCTCTGCAGCAGACAGCCACATCTCTGCAGACCCTCGCTCTTGCTCCTGCAAGATGACAGTTACTCTGATGGCTGCTAGTGGCTAGTAGATAGTTACTAGCTGCTAGTAGATAGTTAGTAGTCACTAGTTACTAGTCAGTACTCGCCTTGACAGTGACAGTGGCAGGTGCGGCCGGCAGCGCGGTGTACTGCATCACTGTGTCTGTGACACTGCCACTCTGTCACGCTGTCACTCCGTCAGTCTGTCAGTCTGTCACTCTGTCAGTCTGTCACTCTGTCAGTCTGTCAGTCTGTCAGTCCGTCACCGCGGCCAGCTGTTGCCATCACAAACACTTCTATCAAATTAAATTTTCTTTAAAACATTTGTGCCTTTTATACTTTTGGTAGAGTGAGTTATCCTGCCTGACGTACACGTATACACTTGTACAGACAATCACTCCACCTGTCTTGAACATATTTCAATTTTATTTTCGCTTTCTTTTAATCGAAATAATTAAATCATTTTTTTCAGTCGATTCTATAAATAATTTAATTGTATCTTTCTCTGCAAAATAAAATTACAAACACTGCATGTAATGATACCTACTGGAAAATATGTGCAGTTTCTTATGATAAGTATTTACTTGGTTCAATTTAGTCTTTCATAAACTAGAAATAATGTACAATACTAGATTCAATTTCCAATAGAGATACTCCAGAGAGCTTATAGGGTATTGTAAATAAAACAAACTTGTCATTGATTGTAATTTACTAAATAAATACATGATACATATACATTTTATTGAAGAGCAGGTTGAATTTTAAATCCTGGTCCTGGAGGTTCTTCGGTTAGTGATGTCAAATTTCCCAAGGGTTCAGCGGCAAACCTTCCACTCCTTTATTGATGATAATTTAATTAGATAATTATGAATAAGCAACATATGGTACATATAATTTTATTTTACCTTGGACCGGGTCGTGGTTTGTTGCCAGCTTTGAGAGCATCTATTATTTCTACAACGTCTTCAGTTTTTAAATCCTCCTGCAATAATATATAAATATTTTTAAGATGTTCATGTTCAAATAAGAGTAGAGTTCAATATTGACATACATAATAATCATCGTTAACTTGGATCATGGGAGCGTTGACACAGGCACCTAAGCATTCAACTTCTGAAAGATGGAACTTTCCACATGGACTGTTTTGTCCAACTTCACAATTAATTTTTTCTTTTATCTTATCGAGAATTTCATCAGAACCACGGAGCCAACATGGTGTTGTTGTACATACTTGGATATGGAATTTACCAATTGGTTTTCTGAATAAAAATAAAGCAAATTAAATTAATGCTTACAAATTGTAGATATTTTGGGATATTAATATTATGTGTACTAATATAAAATCACGCAATAAAAAAACCGATATTTTTTTTTTTATGATTACCTGATAAACATGGTGTAGAAAGTTGCAACCTCGTATACTCTCATCCTGGGTAATTTAAGAATCTCTGCCACTTTATGCATTGCAGAGATTGGTAACCAACCATGTTGCCTTTGAGCTAAATCCAAAAGAGGAATCATAGCGGCACGTTTGTGTCCTTCAGGATAAATTGCGAGGATTGCATCTGCTCGCTAAAAAAATATAATTTTCTTGAGATGTTATGACTGTATATCTAGTAAAATTTGTTACTATTTATACACACCTTAAGGTTTTCTTTTGTAAATTCAAAAACCAAATCAGGATTGTCTTCTGGGGAGTCCCTGTGAACGAAAAGACTATCGTGACGATGGACAGCTGATGTCTGTATACATTTGACTAAAGTTGAAGGCCACTGAAAAAATTTTAATACATCTATAATTCATACAAATACAAAGATTTTAAATAACATATTTATTACAATTTAAATTCGTCAATAATATGATAGGTAACACAAATACATATCAACATTACATAACAATAAGTAAATGTTAAAATAATCAATCAGTGACTGAATAGATAATTAAACATTAATAAATTTAGTTTACCTTCGCTCTAAATAATTGGCCAAAAGCCCCGCCTACCGCCAGCATGATGCTACTCCTGTCACTATCACAACTACTCTCACTTCGCTGTTATGACATTTGCGATTGAATATAAAATGTATATATACATACTGCAATTAGTCAATTTCATGTTAGTTCATTCAATATTTAACTAGATAGGAAGTGGAATATATATGATATTCTCTGGCAGTGCTAGTGTTTATTCTTTAATTTAAAATAAAATAAAATATTTGATCAATTTGAGGAATGTTTTATTGAACTACAATTTTGGTTTACACATAAATTAACTAAGCCTAGGTAGACAATATTATTGATTTATAATATTCATAATAAATTGTAAGCACAAGAACAATAAATAATCACATAGTAATTTACATATGATTCAAAATTTCTGCTATTTCTTTTATTGTAGATTTATTTGTAAACATATATGCCTTTGTTTCCCAAAGAATCTTTATTATCACACTATTTGATTTTTCATCCATTGAAACATCTTTAGACATTTGTGGATTAAATCTGTAATATGGAATTCCAGCCATGGAACACCATGCTCGTGCTCGGTCCACAACTCTTCCATCGGTGCATGTGGCCTAAAAAGATTTATTTAGTTCACGGGACAAAATTAATAAGTGTGTAAAATTTGTTTCGATATTTTACCAAATCAACAAGGAGTGTGCCTAATTCTTTCAACTGATAGACCATTCTAAATGTTTCAATAAGTGTTTTTGACCAGCTCATTTTCAGATTACTGAAAGGCTGTATTTTACTGACAGGTATTAAACCTAAAATATGTAATATGTAGTTTTTGTTACTGACTGTTTAATGATATACTTGAACATTACTTACCAGTACCACAACTGACAACAATACTAGTTTCAACCATCTCATTAAAATTATTTGCAGCTCTTTGTGCTAATGAATATTCCATTATTTCAGTTAATGCATCTAAAGTAGGATTATTTGCTATCAATCCACCATCAACAAAATTTTTGAATGGATCAAAATAAGTGGGAGCTGCAGATGATTTTCGAGCAGCTTCCCAAATTAATTCATCATTATCCAACATTGTTAAATCATCTGATTTTGATTGCACTATACAAAAATTTTGGTATTATATTGTGAGCTTGAATCGAGAATTGAAATTGCTATTGTAATACTAACAATTATGAATGATGTTTAATGGACTTGGATAATTCCTGAGCAAACATAGAGTTAACGGTTTTTGGTGCGAGTGAACCGTTGTAATGATAACTTTGGTTGATTTTATATCAGACATTTTTGTTGTAGTTCCTATAAATACAATAATTAAAAAGATAGTGATAACTTGTATATGAATACATATGCGAAAAAGACTTATACCAAAGTTTTCTTTTAATAGATTTTCTAATCCATCAGCTGAGTATGGCCGATCACCGTTGAATATTTTATCTTTTAATTTGAAATACAGATTTTGACATTGTTTTAATGGTATTCCATATGCCAATGCAAGGGCTAATATTCCACCAGTGCTTGTCCCAGCAATCCAATCAAATGAATCAACTATAGGTTTCTTCAAAGCTGCTTCTACCTCTAGGAGTAACTGAATCAATATTAAACCTCGTATACCTCCACCATCCAAACAGAGTAATCTTAAAGTATAACATAAGATAATGAAAAATAGTGGTTTTTGGATATTAGGTTTAAATATGTAAATTTGTGATGTCTCTCTATTGTCGGATACCTTAAGTAGAGGGACGAAATATCTTATGATGCAGATTAAGTGAATGTGTAGTAAAAAAAACCAAATGCCCTTTGTTGGTTCCGGAGTGCGAAATCTAATTTTTCGCCCCCAAATCAATAATTCTAACCACTACACGACAAGGCAGTTTCTTTGTTTAAATATTTTTTTATGAATTTTAAAAATAATATAAAAGTTAAGCACCTGCCACCTTTCAGGGATCTTTTTTTCTCAGCAACTTTTTCCATGCTAGCAACAGCCATCATATGTTCAATTAGAGATGGTACTGGGCCTTTAGGAACACACATATCAGGAATACCATCAAATGTATCATTATGACTACATGAAGGGCTACAACCTTCCATTGAATCTGAACATCTATAAAACAAACTTGGTGTTAAAGTAATTGATAAAATCAAGTAACACTTTTGCTTCTTCCACGATAGTCATTATCAGTATTCCAATATTATATAAATTCTAAGACTTTTTAAAATTTAATTAGATATTTTCCTAAAACAATAATATAATTGTATCTAAGCATTAATCACAGAAAAATTACCTTACTGCTCCAGCAACATGTAGTATATATGTTGTAGTTTCAATATTTTTGTATTTACTTAAAAGATGTCTAGGAGATTCATTTTTATTATTTTTAATGTTTACATCAGCTCCAAATACTATGAGAGCTTGTAACATTTCAATATTTTGTGTGATAACAGCTTCATGGACAGCAGTGTTTCCATCAAGATCTTGTTTTGAAGTATCAGCATTATTACTCAACAAGAGAACAACACAATCCAATTTATTATTTTTAACCATTGAATATAGAGCTGTCTTTCCTTGCAAGTCTTCACCGTTTATATCACAGTTGGAGTTGAGGAGCGTTTCAATGACTTCAGTTGAATAACACCAATGTAATGGAGTTCCTCCATATTTCATTTCATTGGGATTGAATTTTTCTTCATTGTTCTTAAATATATTTGACACATTAAGAGGAGCGCCTACAACATTGTAAGCCAGTCAAATTTGATATTATATTTAAGCTATGGTGAAATAATTTTATACTTCTCTTTGTGTTTCTACTATAAGCTGTGGAAATGTTGGCATCGGCACCACCAATAAGCAACGCCTTTACAATATCTGGTGTATCATTAATACAAGCCACATGTAGAGGAGTATGTCCATTTGCATTCATACTATTAATCCATTTTTGTGTTTCTGGTTGTCCCAATAAACACTATTACATACATTAAAGATTATATTTGTGTCATTATAAATTAATATATATAATATTATATTCATTCAGAACATACATTCATTATCTCTTTTGTAGAAAGAGCTGCATAATGAAGAACTGAATTTTGTATGGCAGATAAACTATCAATTGAACAAGATAAACTCAATAAACTTTGTACGGTAAGTAAATTTTTCGCAACTATTGCCACCTACAAAAATAAAATTCTAAACAATGTTTCTCTTGGTTATGAATTAAACAAGTATGTTATAAATTGAAACCATTATTGGAGTCATTCCTTCCACTTCGTCAGGTTCATTGATAAGAGCTTGTACACATTGCTCTTCAAAACATTTTGATTTACCTAAATATGCATAAACGTGTGCAATATTCCATGACTGATTCTGTCTTAGAATATCACACACTTCTTGCAATTTTGCAATGTTGACCTGATGAAATTGAAAAATTTGTTATTGGGCAAATTGAAATTGTAACTTGTTTGAGAAAGATTTACTTTTTTTTCTACTTGGATAAAATTTGGAATAACACGATTGAAAACTGTAAATAATTGTACAGCTTCATTTTCATCACTTGACCGATGTAAGCTGGAATTGTAAAAATAACAATAAATTAATGTGCAAAGATTTCAATATACTTTTCTAATTATGTTTTACCTGAACGCTCCATTTATACTTTCAGAAAGTGGTAAGGGTAAAACAATTTCAAACGTACTTTCGCTACTATTATTGAAAAATCCTGTGACAGGTTTGGGTTTGTACATAAACAATCCATTTCCTCTTAATTGCAAAATTCGTGATTCATATGATACTTGAGATACAGATAATACTGTTGTTGGTTGTTGTGATTGAGATCCAAAAACTAAAATTATATAATGAATACACTAAAACAACTATTTATACAAAATTCAGGAAGTAACGGCGGTGTATATGAGACAAATTTGTAATAGTAGCGTAATAGGTCTGTTCAACCCCAGGGGAGATATATTAAGTCTCGGTTAAGATTTTTGAAATGATATAGTCACAGTCGTAATAATCGATTGATTTGAATTCTGGTGAGTTTAAAAAAAATACTTACGCAAATAACCAAGCATTATTTGAAGAGAACTTTTAAAAATCTCATATGAACTTACTTGCTTTTAGCATTGCAAGATTATTTACAATGAAGCTATTTTTAAAACTGACATTCACACGACGCAAAAATATCACACGGTTGTCAAAACTGACATACGATGTTGCCATTGTAGAATTATTTTTATAATGATGCATCTTCATAATTATTATGATGTTGTAATTATCATAACAATTAAATTAACAAAAGGAATATTAATTGATATTTTAGGATGATTTTTTGGTTGTCATTTTTGGATTTAATTAAGTAGCCTGGATACTACTGTAGTAGCAAGTAGCATATATCTGATATATAATAGTATATATCTATAGTAAACATTTTCGTAGAACGTTTTATTTGATTCATTTCACAATAATAGTAGGTAGGGAAGGGATCGGTGAACATGTTTATTCTTCTAATTATCATAAAATACCTTACAATATCTTTGCTTTTTCTCCTTTAATAATTAATCTTAAATATGCTTTTATTTTATTTTATAGGAGCTTGACAGTTTGTTTGGTAGTTAAAATACTCATTAGAAAGCACTCATTAAATTAATATTCTTTAAATTCCATTATGGAGATAGATTTGCAAATTCAGTTTATGGGATACCACCGATATTAGTAATGGTTTACTTTGGTTGTTCATAGTCGAGTAAACTATTAAAGCTATGGAATGGAATAGAATAAAACACACCGGTAACAAGGCAACAAGTTTATTTTGATTACACCTACATAATTTTATTCATACAAAGAATAAATAATATCACATTTCTCATGTGGATATTATAAATCCACTATCACTTAATATGTAGAGTGCTTTTTATTGAACAAGCTAAAAATTGATAATATTTGTTTATTGATAATTATTGTTTACATATTGTAATAAGAATTACAAATATGTCATATATTGTGCTTTTTGGTAACCAATAACAAAATATACTTTCTATAAAATAAAAAATAAAGTACGGACAGAGGAATCACTGTAATGAAATAATAATAATCAATACTTGTAATTCAGGAACCATTGCATTAATTAAGTAGCTGTTTCATATAAGTACATAGTTCAATAACAATTTATTGTATGAGATTGATATTTAAAAACATTCAATAATCTTCGAAGTAAACAGTACTTATGCTTGTAAAAAAAAATGTATAAAACTATTATTACATTTATAAAGCACTCTTCAGCCTTAATTTATCTAACTTTATATTTTCCCTCATATAATGATATTTTTAAATAAAAATAGTTTTATGGAAGAACTGAATGTTTGTCCTTTAAAGACAATAAATAATGGTTAAACTAAAAGTAAATAGCTTTTATTCACAATATCATAAAATTAATGGTAAGATTTATCTAATGTTTTTGGCCTACTTTTCAATTGTGATTGAATGAAAAGCTTAGTTGTGGGTTATCATAACCCAAGTATATAATACATTCCCAAAAGGAAACAATGTCTTTGATTTTCACCACATCAAAAAGGATTAGTATAAATTGTCAGAATGTTCCATATTAAGCAGTAGATTCTTCTTTTCTTCTTTCTTTGAGTGGTCAACGATAGTTCTTACGCCCTCAGGTTCAAAACAAGGCTGTAAATAACGGTCAATTTTGACAATTAATTGAAATTTATATGAAAACAAAATCACATTTAAAAATAAAACTCACCGTTTCACAAATATTCATGTTGCAACAGTTTTCAATAGTTATCTCACATTGAGGTGGATTTGGACGGTATGTCAATGGGGTAACATTTTTATTAACGATAATTCGCTTCTTGATCCTAAAAGTTTAATTCAAATAAAATAATGAAAAAATGCTGCAATATTTTATCAACATTTTAAAGATTTATTTACCTGGGTCGTTTTTTAAGCAACATTATTTTAATGCTTAATGCAACTATGACGAAAGATAACACAACGACTAATGATATCAATGTAAATATGATCGGGTCTGTCATATCCCATTCTAAACATTGGTCCGCCAATAAATCAATACCAGCTGCACTTGTTTCCGAACTATTTTCTTTAAGTTTTTCAGAGTTAGTATTATTTATAGTTTCATTATTTCTATACACTTCAGATGGAATAATAATTTCACGTTTCCTGAAATAGTGAACAGTTAGTTAAGTTTATTAATTTGATAAAATATGAAATGTTAATATTTATACTTCTGCAATTCACATCTTGCACCAATCCATTCTGATGAACATTGACAACTCTTTTCTGATTTATTGACTGAACATATTCCATCATTCAAACAATAACCTTCACACACATTTTGCTGACATCGACGTCCAGAAAATCCTTGATCACATCTGTTATCATAAAATCACAAAATATATAAAAAAATATAGTTCAATATAAAAGAATGATAATATATTACCTGCATTGTGGTAAGCCAGATACGTCTAAGATACATGTGCCATTCAAACAATAGTTATAGCATAATGATATTTCGCAACGTAAACCAGTATATCCTTTTTGGCATTGACATTGGTTTTGAGCCATGTCTTTTTCGATATTTAAAACCCCGCCATTGAGACAATATGAATACCTGAACATTGGCAATTGAATATTTGAGACAACGTTCATTTTACTCTGACAGTCGTTGTTTTCATTTGCTAATTTCAATGTTGTATTTAAGATAGTCTCTTTTAATAAAATACATTCATTAATACCATCAATCTTCTCCAATATATCGACTTTGGTAATAATCCCCATTGGCATGAAATTGTTAATTTTTAAGACTAATTCAGGTGTAACAGCACCATTAGATGTTAAGGGTAATCTCCAAACAGATTTTCGAACCCAATCTGTCCACATTAGAGAATTATCGCCAAGTGCTAAATCATATGGATGATGATCTTTCCCATGATAAATTTTTGTGCGATTGCTTCCGTCATAATTAGCAGATTCAATAATAAAAAAATTTAGCTCTACAATGTCGATCCAGTAAATTTTTGCATTTCTTTCATCGACAACTATGGATACTGGATTTTTTATGTCTTTATCAATGACAATTTTTCTATCTGATCCTTCTATAGTTGCTCGTTCTATTGAAGGATGTGACGTATTGGTGTTGGTCCAAAATATTAAGCTAAAATAACATTTTACATCAGTATTGAATATGTGAAATATAAAATGTTGTTTATAATTTAATGATAATTGTACCTTCGACAGCTATCAACGGCTATACTTTTAGGTTCTTGAGTTTCTGTTTGAATCAGCACTCGACCGACTCCAGTGTTTTCAGCACCAGGAGCCAACGAGAGCCAATGTATGCTTTTATTAACACTATCTGTCCAAAACAACCTTCTAGATACAGGATCAACATCTATACCTAGAATATTGTCACTATAATTTCTCTTAACTAAGTGTTCGATATCTTTGTTTCCAACTAAATGAAAGCTAAATAGAGTGGCATTTTCATGTTCCATGTCAGAAAAATACATTGTATGATACACTGGGTCGTATGCTAAGGGACCGAGATTGCTAAAATGTTGACTTGCAATTCCGGCTCTTGTGCCATTATTATTATAAAAATCAATATGGCTATCTATTGTCAGGGCGAAATCTGAAAAAAAAAAAAACATTATTATTATTATTTACAATAACATTTTCTTTCATTATCCTTCGAGATTCATTGCAATAATTCAAAAAATGTATTATGACCTTTATGTATTGTTACACTCCAGTAGATTTTCATTTGTTAAGGTCATTCCAAAATACAAAATTTTTAACAGAATTCTTTTAACAAAGAAAAAATGCCAAAATATAATAACAAATAAATAGATACATTTTACTACACAATATAATGAAAACTTGCAAATTAAAAGAAGCGCCGAATTAACAATTTTTCTAATAGGTTAATTATATTTTTCATGTAATTTTCAACGAGAATTAAGCAGTAGATAACGGATTGATAGATACAGCAGTCTTTTCGGCGAACCGGTTTTGTATTACGTTTTTGCGCTCAAAATTGAAAATTTTGTGGGTCGAAGCCTACTTATCGAATTGAAATAACTATTGTTGAATATTCGAGACAAAACAAGCCAATAATCCGATTGAGTTCAATGAATTGACCCATTTCAAAAAAGCATCAATCAAAGTCTTAACTAAAATCGTATTCAATTGAAGAAGACAAAGGTTTTGTTAAATGAGAAATGGAATATAAAATTACAGGTGAAAATAGAGCGCGTGCTAATTCAGCACAGTGGAGGATATCCAATTAAGACAGAATAATAATGTTGTGTATTAATTTATTTAGCCAACTCTTCGTCGACCTTCGCGTTGGAGATTTCACATTTGCGGCACCGGTTAAAATTATTATTTTATTAAATTATACATATATATATCTTGATGGTGGTAAATAAACAACTAGCACATTATTGTGAGAACCGTATGATAATTTTAACAACGACACATTCAAAGTTCATCAATTATGCGATTGAGTATTGTTAAAGAATCGAATTCCCAATCACGTGTTGATTGTAATAAAAATGACGATTAATGAACGCCAATCGAACCCTTTTTTATAGTATACCGGAAAATCATATTTTAAATAATAAAAGCATTTGCGATATTCAATATAACTTATTGCAATAACAACGATATCATATTATTTTATTACATGGCGACTCTGATAGTTAGTTACAGAGGTTACCGATAGGGCGGCT
Source organism: Agraylea sexmaculata (assembly GCA_022606485.1). Classification (NCBI taxonomy): domain Eukaryota; kingdom Metazoa; phylum Arthropoda; class Insecta; order Trichoptera; family Hydroptilidae; genus Agraylea; species Agraylea sexmaculata. The sequence continues at coordinate 21,470 of JAGTTH010004746.1, forward strand.
CTGCTCGATTACATAGTCGACTGAGAATATTTTTTATTTAATTAGTCAAACAATATATCGATTTATCATATTTCATAGTTTTGAGATAATGGCGAATTATTGAAAAAAGTCTTATCAAAACTATAAATTTATGGTATATATTTGAATGCATTACATTGTGGTATAATTCAATAACTTCTTTTATCTTTCCAATTATAAAAAATACCTCTTCTTCTATTATACTTTTTGAAAATGTAAATTTTACAAAAACATATACAAATGCATCCCTAACTCAAAATCGTCAAAATATGACTTAGTGTATTTTAGCAGTATACCCTCGATATATAATAATATGAGAAATTAGTTGAGGCTATAATACTTAAATATTAAATCTATCCAGAAAACCAAAGTAAGCATCGATCGATTCGGACTTTATTTAATCTTCCATCGTAATATTTTTAATCCAGACTCGTGAAATTGAAACCCGTACTGTTTGTAGAGCAAATGTGAAAATTAAAACGTGCGTAGAAGCCAACTAACCTAAACGACTATGATTGGTTATTATAGTGTTGTGGTGTGATCAATAGTCGTTGATAAATTAGCTTGTTTTTTGAGAACATCTAATTTTATACTTGGTCTATAAAAATAAATAGTAATCCCATTAAACAAATTCGCGATGGCAATGACTGTTGTCATATATTTTTTAAATTATGTGCGGTAGCATCAAAAATTGTTAATAAACACTTAATTAGTATTACTAATTACATTTCGAATTAACGGCAATTCGAGGAAAACGCATATTTAATATCAACAATGCGCGTGATAATCACAACAACAAAACTCTACTGTTTCTTATATTTATTGTGCAAATGTCAAACTTTAATCACGCCAAAGGTGAGGTAATTTACCAACACCATGCTGCAAAGGTATAATATCACATTATGTTGAGATATCACCAATCACAGCCGTTTTCGCCTCTGTTTGACCTTTGCTCTACAAAACAGAGTGGAGGACGTCCGTATAAAATTAATACGAATGAGGAAAATTTCTTCAAATAACAGTTTTAATAAATTTTCAATCCTGCTGGCGTACGTGAATATCGATGATAAAATATAATAATACATATGGCCTCGAACATTCATTCTTATCGACGCCAATTGATTGAACATTCAGAATAAATATTTATAATAAATTAGGTGCAAATAGTAATAACATTTTATAAATATCGGAGATAGCGATAACAACACCAAATATTAATCAACAATCTCGTAGTAAATAAATAAATAATCATAGTAGATGCTATCGCCGTAATATGTAGTAATTATCACCGAATTTCATTCATGACTAATTCGATCAGACAATAATCAAACAAATACATATTTGAAGAATGAAATTACATCATCATAGTTTCGTGTGGTATGTTTTTGCATATTTCATTCATACTCACTAAACAATCTAATGGGTGGATATTTCGAGGTCAATGCCCCAGTTTTGTATAAAAAAATCAACCAAGATAATTATTAAGACCGAGGGTGACCGCAAAGTTTCCTTATACATAAACCTTTATTTTTTTTACAAATTTTATGTTAAATACGTGTATACTTTTTGTTTGTTATGTATGTAGAAACGCGCAGAGAAGTACTAATTTACCTTTAACGGCTGTGATTTGTGATATGGTAACGTAATATTTTATATTTTTGCGGTGTGTATAACATAAGAAAAAAACGTAATAAATCAAACTCTTATTAGTTCACATTAGAAGAGTTCAATAATAGAAACATTCAATTTATATTATACAGGATGAACTAATTGAGAATATTTTAGGGGATGGTAGTTTATCGCCAAAATAAGTGAAAAATAATCAAATATTTTTATTATAAATTTAAAGTATGTAACAGACAGTATACACACGCGATATTCACTATTGAGTACTTCATAGAAACAGCTGATTCCATGATTGTGTCGTTAAACTCGATTCTAAAGGCACTATTAATATTTTTATTTTACCCTACCACTCCTAAAATATTCTCCGTTAGTTTAAGTTCACCCTGTATATAAAGATAAAAGCCATTAATTGTATTTTTATTTTATTTGTAGAATATTAAGAATATTGCTAATTATTTATTATTGTTTTGAGCAGAGATGTGTCAAGGTCAAACAAATATTATAGTATTAAATTCTAATTTCTTATCTATTTACTCTATAAGGGAAAAGGATAGAGCGATAAACAGAAGATAGGGTTAATATTATACTACAATATTCTTTTGACTTTGGCACATCTCTTGTTTTAAGGCATTCCTCTTTGGTTTGTTTGTTTGATGTTAAACTTTAGACATATGTAGATGCGAACTAACTTACGACAAACGGCTGTGATTGCTGAAATTGTGGCATATCAGGATAAAAAAAGTTTATCTCACTATCGTATCATTTACTCTACAAACATACGGAACAGCGTAGATAATAATATTACGTTACTTATTATCAGGGATTGAAATCAAACAGATTCAGATCTTAAAAATAAAATAGTTTGTAACTGATATCTATTAAAATATATATTGGATATTATCTAAATGATTGGTTTGTTTCCTTTCGTTAGTTCCGCATGGACTTGGTATATAAATAATACAATTTCCTAGATGCCAATATATCGCCAAGGGTGATTGCATTGAAATACCAATTTAATTGCCGGAAGGATAACTTTGCAGGTAACCGCAATGTCCTAAGTCATTGATTCACCTTGACCGTCGAAATATACGAGTTTGCTGAACCTTTCTCGATCTTTTTTATGATGTCAAGGTGATTTTGTTATCAAACAAAACGCACATCGAAAATGTTTACAAATATAGTAGAACCTCAGTATTCTGGACTGATTAGGACAGGGTTATTGATATGATTTTTAGCGGTGAATGTAACAAAACACACTAATATAAAAAAGTCATAGATATAAACATAAGAGTGGCTAAATCCGTGTTTAGTTCAATTGGATCAAGTAGCCAAAAACATCAGTTAGCTGTCAAACATTATACTGTAAACATCTCTCTTCATATCTTCAGTTATATTTTACAGTAAAATGGGTAAATGCATTGTTACTACATGTCATATGGACTCAGACATACACTCAAATACATCTAGGCTCACTTTTTACCAAAGACTACTACTTTAACATGTTTAAAATATTATTGCGTTTTAATCGTCAAAATATTGTCAAAACCACTCTCAGGGGTCACTATAAATGTGTTGAGTGAGGGAGATACACTTATGCCTTTATCGAATAAGAGAGAAGAGTGCAACAATACACGGGTTTACACGAAATTAAAATTCGGTATCTAATGTTTATATCTATGAAAGAAGTATACTTCTTCGTCAGTGCAAAAAATCTTTAGTTACGACGAAACTTTTATATCAACAGGGCGTTATCAATATTTTTATTTTCGCATTTGTACGGATTTTTATCGAGGTTCTATTGTATTGTTTTAATGGACATCCAGCAGGGAATTGAATACGAGACTTTTTGATTGAATAGCGCGTCATCTGACCAATTGTTGAGTTAAACCGCCGATCGTTCTACTTTCAAACGCCAATTGAACACTATTATCTCAATAATAAATCAGCATAATAGCTCAGGGGATAAGGCGTGTGGCTACAAATACTGTGGTCATGGGTTCGAATCCCACTCAAGTAAAAAAAATTATGTGATCGGTTATTACGACTGGGAGATCGGGAATAATATTTTGATTGATTGTCTTTACTCTGATTTCCCGAGTAAGGTATAAAGGTGTGAAGATGGTAATAATTAAGATCACTGACAGACAATTATACAGCGTTTAATTTCAATCACTTTTTGTGAAGAAAGCCCTTGAAATCGTTATCAAGTTCATGCTTATATTATTTGCGTTATTCTTATCGTATGGGCGACTTTCCTACATATTCAATCGATTCATAAAGTTGTTAACTCTTTTTAAAAATTGCGTATTTTTTCTAAACACAAACTTTGGACGGGGACATTAAAATTGTGAGAATGTTGCATCAAGCTATTGCAATATTTATCCGCAAATTCAATATATTTCAACCAATGGACCGGATAATTGTGGCTTTTCAATAATAAGCAGCCAGTATTAAAAAAAAAATCATAGCAAGGCAAGAATATAAAAATATGACACAGTAAAAATTGCAGAATTGCTTTGGTAAAATAAGCAAATAGTACTCATACATATAATGCAACACAGAATAAAAATCCTAACATTTATTATAACAACTAATTATCTCCTTAATGCATACTAATAAAATAATGGATATTTGTTTTTTAACATAATAGTAATTAAGCGTAGAATCTAGAATATTTTCAGAGTCTAATGAGTTCAATTTCACGGCTGAAATAATAGAATTTATGGGTTAATTATTTATAAAAAAAATTATCTTCTGCATTATATTGTAAATAATATGTATATTTCATCAGCAGACAAAAGAAAAAAATAAAATAAACAAACACGCCACTCATTGATATTTTTGATGATATAATAATTTATTATTTCAACGTGTCTATGTTATAATAAAAATTACAAGACACGTAATTCAGCTCTTCGTCAAAATTATAATTTGAAATAACGCGTTGTTTGCATTTATTATCTTAAAAATTTAATTTTGTAATTGTTGACAAGGTAAATGTGATTTTATAGTTTGTGTATGATTCTAAGGAATAAATCTTATTATTAACATTGTATCGATATTTTTTAAATGCTCTCCTGCTTGTGTCCACTATGAAATATTGTTTATATATTTTTAAAATATACATATTATTAAAATAAAAATGACACAAGACCAATATCATCATAGAATTGTTGAAAATGTACGTACGTGTGTGACTGCACATAAAAATATGAGAGATTCTTTTCAGCGAATCATTTTAACATCTATAAATCTTATACAGAGTGGAATTTTAAACATAAAAAAATAAAATAGTTCTCAAAATGTGCATTATCTATTTAATTAATTTATTTATTTTACGCCTCAAGGAGTTTTTTGTGAGAGGGTTTTTTTATACACAACGTGTTAATTTTCTGTCAGTGATTTTAACTATTACTAGTTACACAGGTCACCGACTTAATAATCAGTATTTACCTTACAATACAGGAAATCAGAGTAAACCTGGATCGAGACGATCGATCGCGATTTTATTAATATTATTCCCGATCAAATCAATTTAATTTTTTTTGACTTGAGTGTGATTTGAACCCATGACCACAGTATTTGTAGCCACGCATCTTATCCCCTGAGCTATTACGCTGGTTAATCGGTAATTAGGGCAAAAATATTTAGCCTTTTAAACAGTGGTTGGGATATCGGGGTTAATAATGCCAGATTAAAATTGTCTGATTTGTTATTTTATATTGTGAAGACATATATAAAAACCGCAATCATTCCTCCAAAACCAGAATGTATTTTTTCTTTATTGCCTATTACATATGTATATTTTCATGCATTTTTTTATTATTTTCCGTGCTAATTTATACAATAAATTAATGTTTAATTTATATTTATGTTCCAATGGATCGATTTACACAGAAAATATTATAATTTCCTAGAATACCTGTCACACTTAAGCACGTGTTATTTTTGAACCGTGCATACGTCACATGGTTATTCTTCAAGGTGAACTAATTTAAATTTATCTAGTATAGTAAAAAGTATTGAAATAATAAAATAAACAACAACTAGATGATTCGATAACGAGTGTACTTGGGTGACGAGCAGCTGGCCCAAAATACACACATTCGTCACTGCATTATGTAACTTGTGTCAAGGAAATCTTATACTATTTGCACTTTCTATGGCATCTTAAGCACTCATATTGTGCAAATTAGTTTGGAAAAAAGTTTGCATATTCAGCAAGAGCGTGGAAATTGGGCCTGGAAGCGCGGCGGCCGGACGGGGGAGACTTGGTGGAGGATTATTATGAAAGAGGCGGAGCTTATCGATCACATGACATGGTTTATATGGCCTACGTGACCGGCAAGACATCCCTCATGGATGACACTTGTTACAGTTACAGGACACGCGCGCGCAACTCCTGAACAACACGCGGTGCAACAGCAACTTTTCAGCAATCATCAGTTAAAGTTAAACCAGAACAGCACGAGGTTACGAGTTACACGTTACATGACTGAATAGTGAAGGAATAGTCGAGGAGTCAGTCAGAGTCAAGACACACTCACCCCAGCAGAGAACAGAACTCGGCCACTGTAACAGGAGCCATGCCAGGCAAGCGCCGCTCCAGCAAACACTCTGGAACATTGCGGGAAATCAGGGAAATTGTACCAAAATAAAACAAACAGCAGCAGCGGCCACCACACGAGTTGACGCGGCTAAGGCCTGCGCGCGACTGACAGCCAGCGGCGCGCTTCACTCTATTTTAAATTTGACACATCGCGTCTTACAAAATGGGTGCAGGGAAAAACTTTATTTTACAAATTTACTGATATTATATTACTACTCGTATATACTGTTTCATTGGTCAATTCTTATGACGTGATGTATCACACGATTTAATGTATATGTTTTAAATTTTTATTAAAATATTCTTATCCCATTTCGACCCAGTTTTCTACGAGCACGTGGCAATATTATTCCAATGCATTAAAATTTTGGATATACAGTATGCGCTTAATATTTTTGCACAATCTTTCTAAATTGAAGAACCAATATATATATAAGTGGTATTATTCATTTAAATAAGTACTTACTTTAGTCGCTTTCCTTACAAATTATCAAAATAATACATTGTACACGACTAGTATGAAAATTATCTGATATTTTTTTGGGATAACATATGTACATACATCCTAAATCTTATGGAATTCACAATATATTTTAACATGAAAATTAATGATAATTATATTAGCAATAAAATAATTGTTTCAATTTAATTATCATTTAAATATAATTCAGTCTCAGTAGTAAGTATTATTTTGCACAGGTGGCACTACTGTCGCATTCTGCCAAGCCGAAAAATATTTCAGTATATTTAAACGCAAATGTATACGATTTAAAACTTTAATGAATTTTAAGATTATCGATTATAATTTACAAATTAATGGAAAAAATCAATACATTTTCCTTGATATTTGAATATAACAACAGGTAACAAAACTTTTTATGTAAATATATTCATTTTAACACACCTTGACAGGAAAATAAAATATCTTTTATGATAAAATTATAAAAACAAAACGAAATATGTTATGAAAAAATTGCACAAATATTCTGAAATAAAATAATAAGGGTTTTGCATTTATACTATGTGTACTAATTATGTAATATATGGGTATAATTATTGCGAGTCTAACAATTACAATGTATTTGATTAGATAATATGCTATATTAAACTGCAGGAAAAAGTTTTAATTAAAATTACTAATCATCCGTATTCTTAGCAGTGTTCATTCTGAGATCTTTGGGAAGCATGTCGTTGTGTGCGACTTCGTTAGCACAAAGAGGGTAAAATCCTCTGGAACGATCGTTTATTGTATCTTCTTTGGTATAATTCGAAGTCAAATCTATTTCAGTGTCACTGTCATCATTATCTGAATTGGCATTCTTTGCATTTTCTCCGTTATTAGTACTGTAGTCGTACAGTTTGGGTGCCATTATCCTCAGATCGGTGGGGACTGAATTCGGCCGCGCTAAAATGCCACTCAAAGAAAAGCTGTTGATGTTGTTTTTAGGGAATTGATGATTTTCATTGTTTCCATTGATCCCGTCTTTTTTATTCAGAACCTTGGAAGGCTGGGTGGGATCCTGGATATAGTTTTCCGATCTTATTTGAGACGGAGACTCTCTTCCTGCAACTGGGGGTGGACTTGTAGATTCTTCAGTCGGATGCTTTTCAGATGAACTCATTGATTCAGGGGAACCCATATGACCTGGTCGACCTGGAATGAAAACCATGAATATACAGTGGTGTAACAGGAAATATACATAGATTCGACTGCAGTCACGTCATGGTAAGTTCTCAAGGTGGTGATTGTGAAATATATAAGCAAGGTTATAAAAGAGATCGCTAAACGGATACTTAATGTAAATTGTATCTATTTTAATAACTAATATGTATTTCCGCCCGGAATTGGATGACTTATAAATATGTATATCCGTTTTCATTCAATAACCTGTCAATTTATAATTATAAATCTCACAACAACAGTATATAAAATATACTAATTCATTAGTATGATGACTTAAAATATATAAAATGATCAATTTACCCATCATCATTGGAGGCGAAGTTAGTCCCAAACATCGCATTCTCCAAGCATCTTGAAGTAATTGCAATCGTGCCTGTTTCCGCCATTTTGCTCTACGATTTTGGAACCACACCTGATAAGACATTTTTAATTATTAACAATTTTAATACAAAACATAATGTTAGTTTAATTAATAATTTAAATCATACGGATAACGTTTAAATCAACTCAAAAAATTACAAGATTCAATACGTATATTAAGTAATAAACAGAGTGTACTTGAATTAACTGAGAATATTTCAGGGCGTAGTGATTTTTTAAATTTTTTTAAAGAAAAATTTAATAGTACTATGGAACCAAATTTCTGTGAAGTAATCGGTACTGAATTTCACGTGTGAATTATAGCCATTAAATACGTAATTAATATTTAAAATTATTTTAATTAATAATATTTTTTTTTTATATTGAATATTTTTTTGTTTATATTTGCGATACCCTACCATCCCTTATCATATTCTCAAATAATTTAAGTCCACCCTGTAATTTCTTCTTCTTCAAATTGGTGTTAGAAATTTGCAATTATTTTTCATTCTTTATAATCCTTAATATAATTTATTCCTATAAGTATACGATAGGATTTATTAACACGAAAAAGTATTTACGAATTGATAGTTTAGAAGGGGGCAAAAAAGACAAATATTGTTCAAATTCACAAATGTATTTCACTTTTGTTATAATATATTATTAATGACCACATTTCTTAAAAAAACACGCAAGATTTAAAAAAACGGTGTCCTCTGGTTTCATTTGGTAGATCTACTAGATCTAAAGGACTCATTGCTATGGGGTGGCCTGGGAAACCACTTCTACTATATTATCCCATAAATACACGATGACCTGGTCATCTCCTTACAAAGGAATCCCGTCAATATGGAAGGCGTTACGGTATTATTGACGATAACGATTAAAACTATATATTATTTATTTACGTATCCCAATAATGAATTTTTCGTAGATACGTTTTTATGTTAATATCCGTAATATCGTATAATATGCAGGTTTTATTTGCATATTATTAATTTAGAAATATTTTTACCTGAACTCTTGCCTCCGACAAGCTAATCCTCAGGGCGACTTCTTCGCGAAGAAAAACATCTGGATAATGTGTCTTATGAAAGAGAGCTTCAAGCTCGTGAAGTTGTTGAGGAGTGAATGTAGTTCTATTTCTTCGTTGTCTTCTTCTGCCAAACATATACTCCGTGAGGAGTTCTCCAGGTAATGGAGAAAGAAACGGCCCAGCCATACTTTCTCTTATTCGATTGACCTACAAACTATTTTAAACAAATCAGACTTATTTCTGACAGTTGGTTGTCATTCTGGACTGAATAACAATGAATGAGTCCTTAAGAATTATTGCACAATAAATTTTAGCTGTAATTATGAAGAGCTTATGGGGAAATAAGCAAAATTTGTAATTAAAGTTGTTTTTTAATCCAAAAAGTTTAATCAATGCAATATACTTAATATCGGCTTCCAAGGACATAAAATAATTAAAAGTATAGAGTAAAAATTAAAAAATTCCATCTTCGATTCAACAATGCAGATTTAACCATACTTGATATTATTAAATGTTAAATACTTACGATAGTTTTGACAGTTTCTGGGTTGTGTTGCAATGATGTGATATGTACGAGGACTAAAGTGTAACTGAGATATGCGGGGGCACAAACCACCCCATTTATGTGTTCGTGAGGGGATGGCCACCCCCAAGACTGAATTCCTATTGGCTGAAAAGAAAACCAATGGTAGGGCTCCAGTATAGTCGGAAAACGATATAATTTCATCAAACTAGGGGAGGGTTAATATTGATAAGTATATGTTAAGATAAAATTTGCATTATATGTATTATTATTATATTACAATAAATATAAAGTATAGTATTAATACATTTATTTTGTCCTAAATATTAATTTCAAATCATTAGTAAATACAAGTTCCAATACACAATTATTATAGAAAATATTTTGTAGTAAGAATGGAGTATACGTACTCCGATGAACATTTTTATATAAAATATATTTTTTATAAAATCTATCATAATTATTACGTTACAGCATATTGATGCATACAGCATTGCAAGGTGATGATGGTTCATGCTTTCCTTTTATGATTAATTATATATATATTAGATAAATAAATAAATATGTACTTTGCTTATGGCGAAGCCATTTTTAAAAACAATATAAACAATTGATGGGTTATTAACACAAAAACTTACCTACCAATTGACACTTAACAAGGATAGAAAAAAACATTATTTATGTTTGTTGTAAGAGTTATTAAATTACTATATTATGATGTAAGTTTAGCTTTCATTCAATGTAAACATTCATGTTTATTATATGTAGTATAAGTTTATTATAAGTATAAAGATATTATTAAAATATATGACATCATTTTTCACATGATATCTTTATAAATAAGTTTCTGATTTAGATACTTTTGAGTTATCGATGATGGTGAATAAAATAACTTATATTAATCTAATTTTTTAACGATTTTTTGTAGATACGTTTTCGTGTTAATAACTAATCAATTTCAACTGAATATTTTATAACAAGATTTTTTTCTAGACTTTACTTTTAGTGATATTGTATTTTCACTGTTTAAAGTATAAATTTCCGTAATCTATGACATTTATTAGTGTTTATTTACAGGCAGTTCAGATATTTTATAATATATTTATACTTGTTTAATAGTTGGTTTTCGATTTAGCGATTAAAGCTGGCGCAATCTACATTGTATGCAGATAGGTTTTAAAAGAGGAATTGTGTTATTATTGACGTTTACACAATGCAAGTCGGATCTTTTGAAAATTATTTTTAATTAGCAGCGGTGTGTAGATTTTTTGACATGCTCGAATATTGTATGTGTTTTCCAAATTTTCCCACAAAGAACGCAAAACGCGTCTGCCTACAAACAATGGCGAGCAGCACGTTAATTAAAAACTCGTTGGAACGTTCAAAAAGCCACCCCGTCCTCATCCTCATGCATCCCCATCTCTCTGGTTGGTGCACAAACACGTTAGCTTCAAAGTTTCCACTAAACATACCCCCTAAACCTCATACTCCTGGTGCAAGGACGCGCCCCGAAAGGGCGATGATTGCATTCGTCGCCATTTTGATCGTTCCACAGTTTCCCGTTTCGTATTTCACATGCATACATAACCAACAACACAACTTTGATTGAAAATAACTATGTATGTGTTGGCTTATATTACAAAAATACTGATACGAGTAACAAAATGTCCTTTAAAAGAGTTCGGATTCATTTTTAAATTTATTGGTACTTATCGTTCTTATATTAAGAACTAAAGTAAATCACAAAAAATATGTTGAGCGGCCAACTGCTAAATAAAGGATGCCAAATAATCATTCCTATTTATTACCCAAGCTCAGTAATTTGATTTCAAATATCTTATTCAACAATTCATCAATGAATAAAATAGTAAAAATCTCGATAGTTTAATTATTATAATTAAGTTGGCTACCTATTTTGAGATTTTTTGAGTTGGCATTTCCATACAAACAATATGAATATACCAATTGCTGAAAAATACCTAATAATATATTATAATGTCTCCATGATATAAAAATTCATAGACATGTATTATAAGATGTGCAATGTAATTGTAACTTTCCAGTAAAACAATAAATCTTGTAAGTTTCATAGGAAATTCAACCCGATTTTAATTTAGAAGAATAAAATGTAGTATTTTGCTATTCAATATTAACAATTGATTCATCATCATTAACTCAGGTATTATAACCAAAAATGCATATAAATACGGAATGAAGCCTAATATTGTTATTTATTTTTGTTACTTTACTTTCAATTACACAATAAATCATTTTGAAAAGGATTTACAGGCGTAGTTAAAATATGATACCGTTTCGATATCAATTTCCTCTACCTTCAGTTGTAGGTATTTTTTGGTTCGCATAAATCCTTTATTATTATTTTTGTTTTGTGCCTCCTCAAAAACAAGGTTTTTTAATCACAGCCACGAGGGTAACCGATCACATTGCTAGTTCACAATGCTTAAAACTTTCATTATTTTATACTAATATATTTATATCTTAGTTTTAACTATAATAGATTGTATATAGAGAAATACCCTGTTGAAAATCGAATAAGTTAATTTAATATTTTTGTTAAATCCAAAACCATGCTGTTGCGTTAATCAAAAGTTATATACTTTGTAATATTATAAAAGACACTGGATGTCACTGGTATGTGAAACAGGTGAAATGTTGGATTCTTCACCGAACTTTAGACCAGATGGTATCGAACGAATCGATCATATTTTTACAATTAATTTTATTTATTTATTAATTTGCATATAAACGATCATAAGAGCTTTTTTTAAAGGAAAGACAAAAATATTTATAATAAAAATGGTTTAAAACAAAAATAAAAGTATATAAAAATAAATTATAGTATTATATAAAAATGTATAAATAGAATGTGTATAAAATAAAATAAATTAAGTTGTAGGAGACAATCATTTAAATGTTATTATACAAGATCGCTCCTAAACAAGCCCTCTTGGTGTTAGAATCGGTGATAAGGAGTTCACCCAGGTGCGCAAATTCGTTACCAAATAGTTATAGCTTATTCAAAGGAGAATAAAAGAGGTAGTTGGATGAGGAATACTGTGGATTAAATGGAAAATTATGGGGGAGGGGGGCTAAGTTTGGGGATAATATGATTAATATAACAGCATGGAAAAACAAGCTTGGTATAAGAACAGATCAGGCTTGTAAGAACAGGTAGACCCTATGCAAAATAGAGGATGAGATGAGGAAAATAACAGATGAGGATTGGTTCCAAAGGGCCTAATCTCTAGACCAATGAACAACCTTAGAGAAGTCATTCACTTGAAGAGGGGTTGCAGCAGAGAATAAACAAATTTCAAACAAAGATTTTTTTCTCTCCTTGAAATTTAATGCATTTCTAAGATCAATATTCTATTAATAATCATGTTTTATGGAAAATATAAATATTTAGAACAAATTGTGTTATGTATTAAAATTGTCATTGTAAGCTTGTCGTGTGATGTGAGAATGCCGTGTTTTGTAATTATGACTTCGTTTTAACAGACGCCGCGGTGACAATTTTTTGATTACGTAGAAAAATTAATTCCTGCTGGTTCTGGGAGGGGCTTGTTCGGGGTATGGGGGTGGACTTATTCAAATAGGGGGCTTTGTCCAAGGAACAAATATACTGAGCCTGATTATTCTCATATTTCAATTAACAAATTAACTATTCAATCGGGGCCATCGAAAGTTATTTACACGGGCCTCCAGGTTCCAATGTGTGACGTCAGCGCTGCGTTCACAGTACGCGAAGTATGGAAATCAGGCGATATTATATACATTTCAAGCATTACTCCACTCTAATATACATATTTACACTACGATCACAATGAAAAATATATCACCTATTCCCTAATACCTGCTCTACACTATTATCACATATTTACATGCATAACTATCATATTTACATTTGTATTAAATCAATACGAGCAAAGTATCTAATAAAAGTCGATTAACGGTCATTTTTTAAATGCTTTTTGTACAAATTATAATTAATTCTTGTTGTAGAAATATATTATATTATCGATAAAATATTTTGTCTGCGTAAATCGAGTTTTATTAGATATTTTGGACATATTAATTTAATATTAATATATAGTGGTACCTCAAGATACGAATTTAACTCAAGGCAAGTTTTCCCATACAATTCCATACAAACCAGCCCCTCAAAAAGTCCTAGCAAAAAATTGGTTTTCTTAATGTACTACGTGTTTTTAAATAAAAAAAATGTTTATGTACATTTTGTAAAATCAGCAATGGATAATTGGGAGGTGGATAATTTGAGGTTAAAATAAATGAACTAGTATTAATAATAAATATTTATTGATTATTAATGAAAATTATCGATCATAGTAGCGATCATCTATAAAATAATCTTAAATTTTCGTCGTATGTCGAGGTAGAAATTCTCGAATATTATTCGTCGTATCTCAAAACATTCGCATTGTCAAACATGTCAGGGCATTCTTATGTCGAGGTACCACTGTAAATATTATAGCTATGCCTATAAAAATGTAATAATTGTGTAGAGAAGATATATAAGACTAGGTGATATGTTTTATGAAGATCGTAGTGTAAATAGGTGTAATGGTTGAAAAGTATATAATATAGCTGAATTCCCATACAATGAGCACAATTTGAACGACTACCGTTCACAGCTGTTCGGTAGAATTCTGTCTAGCATTCTGGCCTGTATACTCGAGACGGCCATGATTAAACCTATTTAAATATAGTAATTAAGTAGTGATTTATTGCTGAATATATCGTAATTATTATTGGTTTATCTCAGTGTAAAGTATGATCGTGTGACACAGTGTATCTGTAGCAGCATCTCGAGTGGAGCAGGTGGCAAATGCGATTTTGATTTGGTCACAACAATGAGTATGATGATATTAATGAATTGGACGAGTGGCAGTATGCTGGGGGTGGCAAATCAATGTGGTGGTGGGTGTATGGGGGTCGCGTCTGGTGGTGGGTGTCTTTGTAAAGGGCCTATTGTCTGAATGGTGCTCCTCCCAAGTTATTATTACTTCATACGCATATTTCCCATTCGCCCTCATTTCAATTCACATTGTCGCTGGTGCTGCTGAAAGCGCAATATTCATTTGGTTTACTCACCACAATACTCCCTCTTTGCTTTTTTACTAATTAAACCAACTCACCCTCTTCATTACTACCTCTCATTACCCATCATCTCATTTCCTATCGATAGTTCACTCATCAATACATTTTTTTTATATTATTAAGAGAACACAATCGTCTGGCATACCAGAGAACCTACATCTCTGATGGAGCTTTCTTTGAGAGGGTTTTTAGACACAACAACGTGTTAATTGTCTGTCGGTGATCTTATCTATTACTAGTTACACAGGTCACCGACAGAGCGGCTCTGCCCGACTCATTAATAATCGCCTCAGTATTTTTACCTTACAATCCAGGAAATCAGAGTAAACCCGGATCAAGATGATCGATCGGGATTTTATTAATATTATTTCCGATCTCCCAGTCGTAATAACCGATCAAATCAATTTTAAAAATTCTTGTCTTGAGTGGGATTCGAACCTATGACCACAGTGTTAGTAGCCACGCGTCTTATCCCCTGAGCTATCGCGCTGGTGAAATATGTTAAACTAGTCAGGAGTCAGGAATCAATAAAATATCGTGGAATCAATTCCATTATTCATAAAAGACACTAATACATAGTAGAGTGGAACCTCGATATAGAAAAAAAATCAATTTCCCTTGAAACTCCAGTTTTATCAAAAATATGGATGAAAACCTTGATATAACGAGTTATCGTCATTCGTTTTGCCTATTTTCGATCTCCATATATCGAAGTTTTATTGTAAAAAAGTTAAAGAAAGAAAAGGGCAATATGACAAGAATTGTCATAACTTGTTACCAATTGCAAATCCTTAGTTGATGATATCATTTTTTGTATTCTTTTTTTTATTTGAATTGATATGACGATTACTTTAGTAATGCATATGCACCTCTTTTAATTAAGGACATTTATATTGTATAATATAATTTAAAATCATTGAATGTAGAATCATTTTTATCATGATTTAAAATCATTGACTGAAATCATTAATGATTTAAAATCATTGACTTCATTTTGAATATATTTTAAGAGCGTGCACTTCAATATTTATGGAGAAATTATGTTAATTAAATTTACAAACTAAATACAATTTTCTATCTAATCAGTGATAAATATTTAAAAAGTATTTATTGTATATTTTTATCAAATATGTCTGTGAATTATTATTTATTTATATTTATACAGACCTAATACAAAAAAAAAACGATGACATTTCTGCGTTCATTAAATGGTGAATATAACATAATGAATTAGAATTAATAGAAAAATCGGGAGAAATAAAAAACAATTTAAAAAAGAATAGGTAAGGGATAACTATGAACAAAAATATTTTCATAGTAAATAATAAAAAGACAGCTTAATTAATTCAAATCAAGGTTCAAATCCCGCTCAAGTAAAAACAATTGATTTGATTTGGATTATTATTGACGGGAAGATAATATTAATAAAATCCCAATCGATCGTCTTGATACGGATTTACTGTGATTTTCTGGATTGTAAGGTCAATATTGAGGCAATTATTCGTTCAGAGCCGCTCTGTCGCTGATAATTAATAGTTAAGATCACCAAAATAATGTAATACGTTATGTTATAATGAATTAACAAATTGTTGTGTCTAAAAAAATATCCTGACACACTAACCATTGGGTCTCAAGCTGCTTATGTTAATAATTTGATATTATAACGATGATGGTAATGAAAAAATCTTCATGTTTCATATTGACGATAAGATATTTTTAGTGTCGATTACTTGGTTGTAAATATTCTCTACAATTTATTTTAATAATCGGGCTAGTGATATCAGAGTACGTTGTTGAATGGTCCGTTTGAAATATAAATATGTGAAAAAAACACCCGATCAAATGTGAAAATTGTGAAAAGAGTCAGCTTTATGAAAAAAGAGGAGGCAACAAATCCTGTCCCGTTTCGAATGTTAGATTACGCATCGACTGAATTCAATAGATTAATATGGAGTATTAAAAGTGCTTTGGTACTTCATAAACCACACTTCTAAAATATTATTCAAAATAATATTTTTTATTAATAACATAACAGACTGTTTGACCACATTAACCATTTATAAATTATACAAAATAAAGTTGATCAGGGAATAATCAGTGTGGTTTGTGCTTATATTATTAGCTATTATTGTGTGAAATTAATATTTTAATTTTTCTTAATATTCATTTTTTTTTGGAATCAATCGTTTGAGAATACGGATTGAACGAGTGTTCATTTTGAAAACCCATGCGTAGTTTTTCCGTCCACCCTTTTAAATATGGATTAATTCTTTTTACATATACGCAAACAGTTTACACATCATTTGATTCGTGTTTTTTATTCAAAACATTTAGAATAGTTAATAAAAATAATTACATTTTAAAATAACCATGATATAAATATCTAAACTTCAATAATAAAATTTAATAACCTATTTATATGTAAAATCTTATAAACACATTTTTTAGATATATATTTCTAAAGGAACGATGACTCGATATCTTCTTAATATTTTGTCCAATAAATGTAATAATCCTGTCGGTAATATCTTTATTTTTTTCAATATGTATATTTATCATAGTAAGTATTTTTAAATAGTAATTATTATTCCAATATTGAGATTATTACTTCATTAATTTATTTTATAAAGAAATGTAACTTTTTTTTTACTTTAATAGCTTAATAATTTATATTCTATTAGGTATTACTAATAATTTTAAATCATCATCGTCAGCTTAACAGTTCAGTGATAAATAAGGCTTTCCTCATAAGCAATGTCCACTTTGTAATAATTTTAAATCGTGTGCATTAAATAGGCTGTTTTTTATAGATAATTTTTAAATGTTGATAGTGTAATTTTTGGTCAGCTAGCTTATTTACCTTTTCCTCCAAGGAGTATTATGTATGAGTGCAAAGAAAAGTCATATTTGAATTTCAGGTGTGTTTTCAGATAAAAGGTCTGTGTAAATGCAAGTTGTCCGAGTAATTGTCCATTGTTAGTGGAAGTATATATTAAAACAATGCAGATATCACTACTCCGCATATCTTCTTCTCAGGGATACCAAATGATTATGTACCTATATTTAAAGTGTGATAAGGTATAAAAAATCTCAAATATAATACCTTTCTTAATTCCAAGAATATTATCTATAGGTTATTACGATTAGCAGAGTGGGAATAATATTAATAAAATTCCGCTCGAACGTTTTGATCCAGCTCTACTCCAATTTCCTGGATTGTGACAAAAAAAAACAAAATTTGTAAAATCATCCTCAAAATGCTGTTTGGGGCGTATATAAATAAATAAATTATTAATAATAAAACATATGGAAAATTATACACAATACAATTTTTTTTAATTGAAAAGATGTACATTGTCAATCAGCTTTTTATAGTATCTGTAATAATTCTTCATATAGTTACATTTTACCTATCTACATACGTTTATTTATTTATGTATTAAAAATATAATATTTTAATCTTAAATATGCTTGTGGTGAAAAATGTAGATATTAACATCGATATAATTTATTTTAAAATTAAATTACAAACTATTTATAAACATCAATGATAATTGTGGAAGCTTTCTCTCTCTCTATTCCTTTTCATTATTAATACATGTTTTATAGACGTGGATGTTTTTTATTGTATTTAGTAATAAAGTGTTTAAGATCCCTGATTGTGAATATGTTGTATTCAAAATCGGTGTATTTTTACATTTTCTCATTTTCCTATTTTCCCACCGATCGTCCGCCATTACTTACTCTATTCATCCGAGGCTGTAAGTGAGATGGTCAGTGTTTTCACCACCATCATTTATGGTGACCAATATGTATTTTAATATTACAGAATTAATTTTATTCAATACTTTAAAAATGTACCTTGATGATTAATAATTTTTACCAATAAATATTCATCGAATCGAGACAGAATGATTTAATATACCCGAGTGTTGTCAGAAAGGTTAGTTTAAACATTAAAAAGTGTCATACGTATTGTTTTCATACATCGGAACATGGCCAGCACTACTAAATGCGCATATTATACATATACTTCACACATAAGTGGGCTGTGGCCACCTGCAACATTTTAGTCCCTACACGGACACGTTCGATAATCTGATACTCGAAAGTAACAACATTTTTCTTTCAAAAATATCCTCATGATCATGAAAATTGTTTACATAGTGACATATTATTTTTACATGAATATATCAAGCAACTTTTAATGACACAATTTACCACGTTTAGCGAAAGACATTGTAATGTTATTAAATAGATCTACAAGTGACAGATAAACAGTACGAGCGGTAAAAGCATATAATAATTTCATATGAAACTTTTGGCGACAAACGTATCTTTTTCTCTCTTATGTTTTTACGTCTTTTAAAATATTATTGCCACGTCTATGTACATACATTAAACCTATGGACGAAAAACATTATTTATATTTCTTCATTTGTAGAGTATTTTTTGTATAATTTGACCAATAAGAAGCCTTTTCGTCATAGCTTGACACTGAAGCAATATCTACACATTGACAAACCAAACCTTAGTTAAGTTTGTTACTCACTCTTCATACTTTACACCACATTACTTTTTGTTTCATTTCGTGTAAATTCCTCAAAATAAATAAGGATGACATTTTCAATGGGGTATTTTATAAAAAAAATCTTTAATTATCCTTTTTAATATGGTCACAGTGTATCGGACAGAAGAGCACCTGAAGAGAATGATACCTTTCCAAATCGGAGAATAACGAAGCCATCCGTAATATGTACTGTGAACAATGATAACCATAGACAATGCAATGCTCGCCTCTAAAAACACTCGTTTTGTTGTTGATTTTCCCCTATTTTCCATATTTCAATACAACCGATTCAAGCAAATGTTAAAAACTATAAATTTCCATATAATACACATTGCACCGTTGCTGTTTAATTGGAATTAGGCAACATCGATTAAATCTGACTAATGCGAATGATGAATAGACATTTCAATTAGTATAATTGGATAGTGTGTAATCAATGGCGGTTAATTATTTGATATTAGGCGTGGTTACAATACATAGTTTAGTCAAGTTCCTTTCATTTATAATGTATATTATATATTTAAAGGCCTGTTAATCCCGATGCACTCTCGCATACATACTGATTGATTTGATCAGCTCCAAGTGGTACTGTATTCATCATACACCTGAATCCTGTTTCAATATGCATAATGTAGTAGATCCATGTCTTCGAATCATCTCATTTATTAAATTATATCAATAAGAAAAAAAAACAATTATACTAATGCTATATCAAACATTGTTCTTTTTGTTTTATATGTTTTTTTATTCAAATGTGAGGGTACGTATAGTGTGATTGGATATTAGAGCAATGGTTGTGAATTCAATTAGTAGATTGATTGTGGAGCAGCTGATGGAAGTTCAAACTCCACTTCACAAAAGGGTTGCAACCGGCTTTGCCAATCACTGATCTTTGCATCAGTTTGACGTAACCCTGATGATTATCGTTATTATGACACTCGATTATGTTATTGAATAACATATAAGACACGTGTGTATAATAATTTTCGTGAGATATGATCATGTTCCTTATATAATAACTAGGTGACAGACGTTGTCCTGTACACACATCTTTAATTCGAAAATTACAATTTTTTTTTTGAATAAGCTGTAACAATCTGGACCATTTTGATGATTATTTATTATTATTTTTATTATAAAGTAGGAAGAAATATAAATATATAGATTGCTCAGGATGAACTGTATATAATCGAACTTAAGCATTTGTCTATTATATATGTCTGTCCTGTCTGTCCTGTCTGTCCTGTCTGTCCTGTCTGTCCTGTCTGTCCTGTCTGTCCTGTCTGTCCTGTCTGTCCTGTCTGTCCTGTCTGTCCTGTAGCGCCATCTGCCGGATCCAATGTAAAGCATTCCAAAATCAACGACTACTTATAAACCATTCTCGAATCCCCTTGAACACACACAAAACATTTCATTAAAATCGGTGCAGCCATTTAGGAGGAATTGAGTGACAAACACACGCTCATAATAAATTAATGTAGATACTTTTAGTGTCATTTCCAAAACAGTATTAAATGAGTGTATGACCAGAGATGTTCCGCCTCAGACGAATATTCAATATTACTCTCTTTCAGAAAAAGATCTATGTGAATGAACGGAATTATTAACAATACATCTTTTTAGAACAGGACAGTCATATGCAGAAAGAGTATATTCATTTTCGTTCATTTGAAAACAAAATTGTCTATGACCGATATAAAAAAAGTCGAGTAGGGGCTCTTCTTTAAGGGATGCAAAGATATAGCCCCCCAAATATAAAACCAATATAAAATCATTACAATTTATCCAGCACATATTATGTACATTAAGGATCTTCGAAATCAATTCAAAATATATGCTATATATAACCTATTGGTCTTATGAATCTTCATGCAACTTCCCCAGTATAAATTATCACTAATTTCATCATTTAAGTATAAAATATGTTATAATTTAAGAAGAGTGTTCAGTGAATTGAAAAGTAGGATTGATTAAGGTTGACTTGTATGGATATTTGTTGTCGTGTATATTTTCCAGGCAACGGCAATTAATTAAAAAGTACACACTAATTAAACGGATCTGCAGTAGACAAAAGCGGTACGTCTGCTGTGGTTTATACTGGATTCAATATATCAGACGCCGCCAGCATGCTGCTTCTCTCAGGGTTGCTAATAACTTAATATTACCATTAGACAATAATTAAGTATGGGGAAATTATACTAAACTATATAATACCAATCATTCATTAACAATGGCTAAACACACGAGCATCATTTTGGTTGTTAATGCTTAGGTATGCCCTGAAAAGTTTGTCATCTCGATTGTTAGTAAATATTTTTGATAAATATTATAAAATGAGCTCTTTCTTACTAAGTATGAAATTACCCAAAGACTTGTTTCCACAAGTTAGTGTCATTTTGTTCAAATTTCTATGACAAATTGAAATAGTTTCACTTTGAAACCCAAATGCGCTGACGTGTAGCCGCGAATGCCAAAAAGATCTGTACTAATATTTTTTTATATACAAAAAAAACTGCAAAAAAAAATAATAAACTAAATAAGTAACTAACCGGCTATATTATATAATATGTTTTCAATAATCAAATCAGTAAATGAATGTTAAAAAAGCGCGTCCACCGCTCACCAATTAATAAAATATACAACAAATACTAAGCTATACTGATTATATTTCTTCAAAAAACGAACAGTGATAGTTTCCTTGGAATAAATTTCCCCCTTCATTTAGCATCGATTCAGATTATAACTACAGGGTAGCGACAAGCACATAATATTGGAGAGAGGTATTAGTGAAGTTGCAGAGGTCGGGTACCTCAATATTGTATCTTTCAAACAGTAAACACTAAACGAGACTGTGAGGAATTCCCCTCTCAAATATTATGTAGTTACCTCTTTACTGTGGCCTCACTGTACTGTTTTACTTAAAAGCAATATTTAATTCGAATATTTACGGGCGATTGAAGCCAAAGTGTTATGCCACGTACAGACACTCGCGAATGTAGAAGAATAGTGAGAGTATGGATGGGAAATCCTACAAATTTTTCCTTGATTTCTCAAGTTTGTAGTGAATTTTTATTAAATGAAATCAAATGTTTCGAACACCCATCATCAGATTCGCGCAATGCATAATATTATTATTTAACAATATTAAATTGGATTCTCATGAACATTCGCACGAATGCATTCAGGCGAGTGTATGGATGCACCATATTAAGTTATAGAAATAATATGTTCTATTAGCGTCTTGTAAATTTAGCACATACTGTTGTATTACTAAACAATTTAATTGTTTAGTTTATTAAGAGATTAGTAGTCGTAGCCCTAAATAGCTTAGTAAGGGTGGTCGTAGCGCGGTTGGTTAATTAATGTAGTAGAGTCGAGAACTGTGTTGGTCTACGGAGGGCGGTACAGCACCATCACCCGCCCCCGCCCCCATTATCTATATAATATTATTATATACACACACTTATCTTAATAAATCTACTTATAATTAACTACTGAACACCCCATTAAGCACATTTACACTATATGCAATTATTACCAGCTATTTGTCTATGCTAGAATTGTTAAAAATAAAATCAATCATCATGTAAGTAGATATCGATTTATATTATTCATAGATATAAACATAAGATATCGCATGAGTGGCTAAATGCGTGTTTAGTTCAAGTGGCCAAAAACATCAGTTACCTGGCAAACATTATTAACATCTCTCTTCATATCTTCAGTTATATTTCACAGTAAAATGGGTAAATGCATTGTTACTACATGTCATATGGACTCAAACATACACTAGTACATCAGTCTAATACATCTAGGCTCAGTTTGTACCACTGAGTATACTTCATTAAGATGTTTAAAATATTATTGGGTTTTAATCGCCAAAGTATTGTCACAATCAACCTCAGCAGACACTAGGAAATATGTTGAGTGAGGGAGATACACTTATTTCTTTATTGAATTAGGAGAGTAGAGTGCAACAATACACGGGCTACACGACTTCATTATATGCAATGCGATATCTAATGTTTATATCTATGTAATCATCATTCACTTTTGTATGTAATCCCATAAATTCTTCTATAATAAAACTCACCCCAAACATAATTTAAAAACCACAATAACAGAAACACATCTTATAATTTTATTAACAATTAATTTCATTGAATAAAAAATGTGGACTCTAGCTTAGTCATCATGATTGATTAATTGATCAGAATACCTTTAAAAAAAATGCAATAAATATTATGTATGTTTCATCATCATACACTCTCTAATGATATTTAAATGATGATCCAGGGTATTGAAATAGTTGACTAAACGGCTTTGCATTGCGGGTGTTCAAACACCCTAAACTAAATGTTTGCAGAGCTCATTGCACCCCTCCAAAACACACCCCTAATGGGATTTCTCAATTTGTCAGACGGCCATTGTGTGTCGTCACTTTACGATTGCCTTTTCATTCATATACACTGCCATCTCTATGAAAAGGGTTCCATTCATAATAATTACTTTTGGAGAATAGAGCAGAATGGGTAAAAAAAAAGCATTTGCACAATAGGGCTTTTATCGATCTTCGAATTAATCAAATACAAAAAAATATGAATGGTAATAAATTCTCTACTTGGTACTTTATAAAGCTGATTAAAGTGTTGTGTAGATGTTAAATTAAAATAAATATTCAACATGGTATTTTTTTTTTACATAAAGTAACGATATTTTATCGACCATAAATCTGGCGGTTGTTTGTCACTTTGACCACATTCACATTCACGTAACCAAGTATTATTATGATAATTTTAATCTAGAGAGTATTAGTTTGAATTTAAATAAAAAATCAGAGATAGAAACTGGTTGTGGCTTTGGTCGCGAGCAAATTAATGGAGTTCACTAATTACGGGGTGTTCAAGGAAAAGCACACAGTATATTTATTCAACATGCTAAATAAATATATTATTAAAAAAAACATATAGTATATTTTATTTGCATCAAATTAAACTATAACTGTATCAATTGATTATAATGTTTAACACATGAACATTACAGATTGTTTTGTTAAAATTATTATTATAGTTCAAAATAATAATTAACAATTTATGGATTAAAATCCATGATTATGAAATGCATTAGCGATTTAAGTTAGTATACGCAAGATTTGGCCGAAATCTCGTAAACACCATCTTGTTGATTTAATGGAATAAAGACCTTTTAAGTTAAGTAATCGGCCGCTTTATCAACGATGAAAGCCTTCTATTGAGCTATTCAAATGGGAAAACTTCAGAGGGTCGCTTCTAAACTTTTTATAAATACCCCAAAAATATATATGTATATACATATTATTTTATATCAAACTTAATCCACTCCCTCTTAAATTCAATATTCAAGGACGCACAAATAAAATCACACTGTGTAAATTTAAACAACAACAACCGAGATTGAACATATAAAAAATTGACAATAAAACAATAACTTAATAAACATTAAACATATTAATTAATAAGCTTGAATATGAGTAGTGTATTTATTAGATATTTTTAAACTTATGATGATTTGTTAAATTAATAAATGAGACGCCCTAACGTTGGTTTCCCTGAAAAGAAGATTTTGAAAGCGTCTGAAATATTATGGAGGCATCTTCATATCTGTTTATATTTTATATTATGTACAGGTATGCGTGTATTTTGTAGGGAAATTTTAATCTTTTTCTCTACCAGGTTACTCTAACAATTCGTGAATAATTCAAATAACCACTGCGACCACACTTTTCATAAAAAATATGTTTGTTTATTTTTTTTTTACAATACTCATTGAAATAAACACATAGCATAGGATATTTAATCAAAGTATTTTTGTTACAAATTGCAACAATTAAAATTTATGACTCATTGAAAGTTTGTTCCAGGAACAGAAAGTGCTGAAATTTTTGCAACTCTACTAATTATCTGAAAGAGTTATAATGTAAGGAAAGGTATGAAATTATATCGATGTAAGCTCATTGGTTGAAAATGTTCCTAATTGAATGAAGATTAATATACTCTTTCGGCATATTTCTTTCTCCTGTTCTAAAAAACATGTGATGTAAATTGTGAAATTATTTGTCTCTTCCTTCGTTTCTGCAAAGTGTCCACTTGTTCTTATGTACACGTGTACATCAGGGTTCATTATTACTATTTTTTTTCTAGTTTTTACTTTATTATTCTTTATTTTCCTACCATTTAGGACTGCGGTAGCTATAGCGCCTTGAGATAGCGTCCTATACTATTGCAGTCTGATATTTATTGCATGTATTAATTATATTGTAAAATAAATAAACAAATATAATGGCAGTAGTATAATGGCATCTCTCTCTGTTTTTGAGAACGGGACAGATTTATGTGCGGAAAGAGAGTAATCTATTATTCATCGGAGGCGGCACATGCACAAGAATGCAAAAAATATTTACTTTTTTTAAAATATAACAATTATCTATACATAAAGTTATCATCATCATCATCATAAGCACTCCAGTTCAGTGATGAACCAAGGCTTCCCGCACCAGCATCTTCCACTTAATGCTCCTCTAGTTATTAATTCCTAAACTCCTAACTACCTTATAGAACTCGTCCGCCCATCTTAGCCTAGGTATTTCCGATACCATCCCTCCTGCTCTTTAACCCAACCTAATGTTAAAGCCCTAATAAACTGCACTACGTTCACGCTCTTATATAATGAGTAAATCTCATCGTTCCGTCTAATTCTAAATAGTCCCGGTGCCTCCTGAACAGGACCCAAGATCCTCCTAAGAATCTTCCGCTCGAACCTAAGTAGCCTGTATTGTAATAATACCAACATATAATTTGCAAATTCGAATTCGAAAACAATTGATAAAATGATTCGATTCATGACACTTTTGTTTAGTGTGAATATCCTACAATGTGCTGTCTTTCGGATGGATTAGGAGAACGATAGAGAGAATAGGTATATCTTGGGCTTATTACAAGTAATAATTTGATTAAATATTGTGTATTATTGATAAATAATGGTCACCAAGTTGTTTGGGGCGGACGGACGCGAGGAGGCGGGAAGAAGATCCGGCGCCCAGTCCACATTAATCTTCTTCGATTCAATTTCTCATCCGCCCACAATGCACAAAGAGAAATGCTTCAATTCCATTTCTAGTCGGAACAACCGAACACAAGGAATTTGCGAATCAAATGCCACCATTCAAATAATACATTAAGGCGGATTATATATAGAGAGTATATACATAAAAATATATATTGTTGTCGTTTTAATTTCCTTTGTCATCGATATTATTGCTAGCGTTGTTGTAGCGATGATTAAAGTATTCAAATGCATAAATATGGGCGGGGTATGATGTTAGGGGGATGATGGGAGGAGGAGCTTCCCTACAATGAGATTGTAAAGCGCGTGAAATATAATAGACTCAGCGAGAGAATCTGCAGAACCCTTCGTTTCGTTTCTTCTATACATTCGTTTTTCTTTCTCGTGTTTTTTCTCTCTTCCAGCAACGACTAATGCATAATTTTCATTAGAGCCGCTAGACTGCGCCCGCCGACAATTTGCAGGGCCTCTATAATGTACTGACCAAATTTAATTACTTTTATAATCATAGAAATTCCTTATACACCGCAGAGCCGCCCTCTCGGTGACTCGTGTTACTAGATCAGGGGATAAGGCACATGGACACAGACACTGTGGTCATTGGTTCAAATCTCGCTCAAGTCAAAGATAAATGATGTGCTTGGTTATTACAATTGGGAGATCGGGAATAATATTAATAAAATACCGATCGATAGTCTTGTGATAACTCTGATTTCCTGTATTGTAAGGTAACTGGTAATAGTTAAGATTACTGACAGACAATGTATTAACACGTTGTGTATAAATTTGTAAAATCTTGTATACATTACAAAAAATTTTAACAGAAAAGATGAAAATTGTCAATCAGCTTTTTATATTGTATGCCATAATTCTTCATATAGTTAAAATTAAAAAAAAACATCACTAAACCTTATAACAACTTCTAAAATGACCCCTCAGAAAGTATATGTATACGTAAATATAAATTAAATAAAACATGTGAAAATAAATAGTACCAAATCAAAAATATATTTTTGTTCATCCTGTTAAAATCAATAGTTATGATTTTATCTGTATAACTAGATAACTTTGGATCTATCTTGTAAATTAATAAAAAACTAAGCTAACTTAGAAAACTCTTACTCTTTGTTTCTTGTGTTTGTAGACACAAACAAACTTATGTACCGCAAATGGCTTTTATTGAGGATATAGTAACATCATGTGATTAATCTATGTCATTTAGTTCTACAAACCTAAGAAATAAGAGTTGATAATTGTGGTCGGTAGAAAATGATCTCAAGTCCATTAATTAATCGACCTTTTGCAAAAGTCTTAGATACTAAATATTATTGTCATAAAGATCTTTTAAATTTAATGATTGCCGTGTGAAAAAGTTTGATTATGTTTTTTCTTTTATTTGTAATTTTTTTACAGTCCACAGTTTTGGAGCCTTGGCCTGAAAATTTCATCAATGTTCCAAAATGAAAATATAAAATAGAAGTCGTTTCATGTATGGCAAACAAAAGGCATAGCAGGTAAGCAAGTACATTTTTACTATTGTGTCTTGTGCAGTCGGAGAAAATGTGAATTTTATTTTCTTTTCAATTTCAATAATCAACACGGCAAAGAAAACATCGTCTATTGTTGGTTGATCACATTGAATTTAGTTATAATTAATTATGTAAAACATCGGTTTGGATGGATTTTTTATTAATTAATCTTTGCGATTAAGAACAGGTGTATGTAAAAAAATGTAACTGAGATTGTATGTTTCAAAATTTATCAATTTGGAATAGTTTTTTTCTATTTGTGTGTACTCAATAATCAGCTTCTGCCATACTGCGACGCGCCACACAGTTTTTCAACCCAATCTGGCAATAATTAAATCCCTCAGTAATGAAATTGTGCAATAGAAATAAGTGGAAGATGCTGGTGCTGGAAGCCTTGGTTCATCACTGAACTGGAGTGCTTATGATGATGATGATGAATTAAATTGTAATTGGATAAAATGGTTGACACTGCTTATAATTAGGAATAGGCTGTTTGATTATACGTTTATACACATAGTCCATTGTGGAGCGAGTGAGAGTTTTGAATATGACTGAGTCTGAATGTTTTTGTTGTTTGTGACAGACAGACGCAAAGCGCGTCTCGTCGAGCTTTTTTCGTTGTTGTCTTCCAAAACAAAACTTGCTTCTGAAATTTCAAATTGTTTAGTAGCATAGCTTTGATGTCTGCCATTTAAGTTTTCTGCATTAAAATTTTACAAAGTTTCACAACGCCGCTCGATGTTCGAGAACGCGGGCTTCAGGGTTGCCATCGGGAAAACTTAAACATAAATAAATAAACAAAAGACTTCCAGAACTCCCCGTATTTACCTTTATAGATGAAGTTATGCACTTTGAAAAGCTTTCATATAAAAATTTAAATAAGATTATGAAGTATATCTGTAAATACATTAATCAATATTTTTTATAGTAAGGGTCGTGCGTTCGAATTTCTAATAATGAATGTACATAATTATATTGGTGCAGTCTCTAATAATGGGATTCTAAGTTTGTTAATTAAAGGGGTGTTAGTTGGTGCACATTTTTCTCAAATCAGGACACACAAATTTAGTTGAAACTTTGAAAAAACTTTACTGGAATGTTGAGCTGAGAATAATTATGACGATTCACAATAAGACTCGAGTATATTTATAGTAAGGTACAGGTAAATTAGATACATACCTAAAGCTTTTTTTAATGCTCTATCCTTAATTCCTGGAGACATCAAGTTATTTTTTTAAATTAATCTCTTTATATATCAACCGTCATCCGTTCAGTATAATTTACTTGAGAAAGATTCACGCCATGCTATGTTTTAAAATTATCTAGTAGGTATGTGCAGCTTATACAAAATTACTTATTGTGTTATGAAACAATTATACTTTGAGATATCAACCCTGTGGGAATCGAAAGCTCTCGCTTTGCTTAAGACAATTTCATATTTCCTTTTGTGATCGTTTTAATTCTAAAGATTGTCAGAATCAAGGAACAAGGTATTGTCCGGCCCTCAAAGAAGAAATCTTCGTTTGAAAAACTCCTCATCGTTTCACTAATCAACGTTTCAAATTCGAAAACAATTTATTGCCAGTTTACGTTAATTTTGAACTAATTACAAATTTGGTATAAAATATTTCGTGTCGGTTTTTCAATAAGACATAAGAGCATTGTGTGTTTAGTGGATGTGTGTATTAAAAGTGCACATAATGATGCCTTTCTCTTAAGATATGCACCACATATTATGATATTCTCAGGTGTATAATATCTACCTGTGTTATATCACATATATGTAACCCTTGCGAAAGTTGCAAACCACTTCAGTTAACACCTTCATTCTTGAAGATGTCTCCGCTCATAATAAAAAATACTCCGCGCTAGAAAATAAAAATTAATTATTTGGGAAAATTTCATGTATTAGCTACACACTTCATTGTAGAGACCAAGTGCGGTGTTTTTAGAGTTCAATATTAATCTGAATTGGGATGAAAATAATGATTTGAGGGATTTAATTGTATTGTGAGAGCGTGAGCTGCCCACAAAATCAGATAATTTGTTTGATATTTTATTACTTTTATATTTAAATCTATGATTTTCTGACCTAATGTAAAATTGATTGAAAGAAAACATAGTTATTGGATGTAGGCTTTCCACCATAGCTATTACAACATGTAGATAAAGAATCATATTGTAATAACATCAGTGCTATATTACCGAAATATAAATTGAAAAATTTCATTGAAAGCGGTGATGGGCTGAAAGAATTCACTCATTCGGTTCCGCAATAAGTCAGATTGGCAAGAGGTGCAGGTGACAAGACAAGGCGTTAGAACAAAAGGGGGCACGAGACGTGTGGCTGCAGCCCTCGTATTAATGCTCTGCTTGGCATTTCATTACTGAGAAAACAACGAACAGGGGCGTGGTTAAAAGAAATACACCTTGATCATTATACTATCTTTTCTTCACCCACACATATGCGACTTATTGTGACCGCGACGTCCAAAACAATACAAACAAACCACTACTTCTCATTTCTCATTATCACTGTATAATTTAAGTGTATCAGAACATTTTTCGACAAACAAACACTTTATTTTTATTTTCAAGTGTAATATCAGAGATTTCAATTAAAACTAAACTTATATTTCATACTACCTATACTGACTTATAAGAAGAAAATCTAAAAAAACATCCAGCAGAAACTTTTTAATGTATTATGTATAGATATATAACTATGCAGTTATAGAAAGGCTGTAAGAAAATATATTATTTATTTATTGAAAAACAAAAAATCAGTACGAGTCATAAAAAGATTTTTTTATTAAAAAATACAGTTTCTATGCTAACTTGTAGAGAGCAGATGATATGCAATATAAGACCATTAAATACAGTTATACAGAAACAATACATAAATTATTGTTCTAGAATGATTAATCATTTTATTGTGGTTAAAATTTTATAAAAAATAATCAAAGATTCCTCATGGTTAGGTTTATGTAGATAGAAAACAAAGTTTATTATTAAATTGTTTATTAACAATGTCTTATTAGAATGAACATAAATGTAAAAATATCTTAAAGTGTAAATTTGGTAAAATTACAGATTGCATAGAACCTGATCTCTAATGATAACTATGGCATAATATTGAATTAATATAATATGCTAGTGAATAATTTGTTCGATGTATGTTATTTATCATGGTATATTTTATTGTAGATATTTATTAATAATATTTTCAATGAACCATTCTTCTGTAAATTGCAAATGATTTCCGTCAGTATCAAGAAATACTAACTTTCCAGCGTCATTCATCTTTTTTAATCCTAATCGATCCTAAAATATAATTATTTAAAATTATTACATGTTTGAAGATAATTCTTTTAATAAATAAGATTATTTGTAATCACCTTAACATAAATATCTGATTGGAGGAGCGTTTGTGTTTTCTTGGCTTGACCAGGAATGTAAAATCCAAACCATTGAGTTTCTTTAGGTTCGACAATCGTATCATTGTTAAACTTGACCATAACAAAATTTTGAATATTAGATAAATTATCTATGTAAGTTTGGTTTATAATATTCTCATTGTTAATGTCTGCCAAAAATATACTGTGCTTCTTATAAAGATCTTCATTTAAAGGATCGTGCCAATAACTAGCCTGTACCAATGATCTTTGTACCCACCTAAAACCATATTGAATCATTTAATTAACTTATGTCTATTATATATATACATATGTGAATTAGCTAGCTTACTCAAAGTACGCAGCATGATTCAGAAGTCTTCGGACATAATCACACATTTCATGATTCAAAGATCCGCAGTTTGGTAGTCCATAAACACCTTGATGTTGACCTCCGAGCGAAATGAAATTTTGCACCGGTGGGATACGATGACCACATTTTTGAATTGCCGCACGTCTACAATATAAATAGAATATTATAGTGTTTGTTATGTTTTTTATAAAATAATTCAACATACAGAAATTGTCCTCCTTGGGAAAAACCTATAGCATTGAAACCATTTTTTAAGTTGGTGTCCTTAGAAAGTTCATTGCAAACTATATCTACTTGTTTTTGCACTCGCATAAAATAACCATTCTCGATATCTTCAGCAATTGAATTGCCGATTTCAATTGATTTAACATAAATCCCTGGCATTTGTTTTTCTAGGAAAATTTTAAATGGACCCAAACTGAATGGAAGACAACATGCATCACCTGAAATAATAAAAATAATAATCAAGAAATTATGACAATTCAACTAATAAAAAAACAGTAAAATGTTGGATTGTGTTTTGAAATTTTAAAATAAAATTATTATTTTAATTATTATTAAGGCACAAGAAGTGCATGACGAGGAAAGACAACGATGAATCACGACAAATGCACGCAGTGACTACATATTTTTGTATTGTTTTTATGTAAGTTGATGATAATAATATGTAATTAAGTATTCTAAACTAACAAAAGAATACTAACCCATTCCATGCCACATAACAATCGGAGTGTGTGAGAGATTGCTAGAAACAGTCTTGGCATAATATAAGAAGGCTAAAAAACAGAATTTCGTTAAAGAAGTCATCGTCCAAGCGACGCTCTCTCAACTTTGACATTTGTTGATCAACATCAGCTGATGGATTCCGACTACCGGTGTCACAGATCGGTCTATTGCAAAAATTAATTTATATTAATGATTAATATTTAGAATAACAGTAACAAAATATCAATGAAAGTTTAAAAATATTCATATTTTCAAATGAAAAAAAAAACAACTTGTTTATGGCAATACCATACCTTTATTGACATCTTCGTAGGTTATAATCGAAACCGTATACAAATTTTAAAGTAGTAAAAAAATATTTATCAAAAATACCATAATCTCAACATAATGGTTTTCAAATGCCAAGAAGACAGTTTTTTGACTGAGGTGTTAAATATTCTCTGTATATAATTATAAAAGAAACAGTATAATAATGAAAAATGTAGTTCGTTTCAGTCGTAAAATCATGCAAAAATGCTGAATTACCTCTTCTTGTTGATGGCAAGAAGTCAAAAGTCAGGGGTTATGAAGTTATTTTGGAAAATACTATTCTTTTCCCCGAAGGGGGAGGACAGGTCAGTTTAAATATATTTTATTAACATACCCAAATTAAAGAACATGTTTTCATTATAGCCATGTGATTTTGGATGGTTGAACGATAAGAAAGTACTTCAAGTGTATAGACGAGGTGCAGATGCTGTTCATTTTGTTGATGACTCGATTGAGGAAGGTTCAACTGTACATCAAAAGATAGATTGGAAAAGACGTTTCGATCATATGCAGCAACATTCGGGTATGTGTGATGTTTTTTTAATTATTCAGCATTCGTATCTGATTTCCACAATTGCAGGACAACATTTGTTATCGGCGATTTTGGAAAATGACTATAAAATCAATACAACTTCATGGTGGCTCGGCGAAGAGGACTCTTTTATTGAACTTGATTGCTCAATTATTTCAACTGACATTATTGTAGATCTTGAAAATAAATGCAATCAATATATAAAAGAGGGTTTACCAGTGACTGTTAAAGTATGCAATAAAGATGATCCCCAACTAGATATGGTTAATTTATGATTTCTTGTTTATTTTTATTTTTCAACTGGCTGTATTACTTAAAATATTGTTTATTTATCAGGCACACACCCGAGGCTTACCTGAAGATCATACTGGACTCATCAGAATTATATCTATTAAAGGTGTTGATGAAAATATGTGTTGCGGTACTCACGTCACAAACTTAAGGTTAGATGAAATCATATGATCATGATTACTTATACTCATAAAATAATAAAAAAAAAACAATATTCAAATTTACTAATTAATATAACAGTCAGCTTCAAGCAGTCAAATTGATCAAAGCAGAAACGGGAAAGAAAAATAAAATAAATTTGAAATTCATTATCGGAGAACGTGTTATATCAACCCTGGAGAAGTGTTTGAATCGAGAACAATCATTGACTGCTTTATTAAAGTAAGCACTTTTTTCATATTCAAATTTTACTTCTAGTTTTATTAAATTTGGTTTCATTTTAGAAATAATCCTGATAAACATGTTGAATTGGTGGATAAATTACAGAAATCTATGAAATTGAACATGAAAAGTCTTCGCAATTCTTTGAATGATATAGCAGTCTTTGAAGCTGAAAAAATTAAGTCTCAAAATCCTCTGCCCAAATATGCTTGCATAAACAGAAAAGACGGTGACATGGATTATTTGAGAGATATATCGAAGCAATTTGATGGGAGTGATATTTTTCTTTTACTTAGTATCGGTGAAGGAAAGACTGGTGGGAGTGTTTGGTTGCTAGGTGGAGAAGACCATATTGCGCATTTATCAACCAGGTAAATGAATTAATGAATATTTATGTATTTTTTTTATAAGCAAGTGAATATTTAAAAAATGTTTACAGAATTTGTGAAATACTTAAAGGAAAAGGGGCGGGTAAAGGAAGAAAATATCAAGCAAAGGTTAACGATCTCAGCAATCTTATAGAGTGTGAACGTTTACTGGAAGAATACTTCAAAAATATTTAATGAAACTAAGAAAAAGTATTTTGAAAAATAAATTAGTAAAAAATGTAACAATTTTTATTCAAAAACAAATCCATTTATACAAAAGCGCTCAAATATCTCACAGATAAACATAATAATTTATATCACCCAATCGCAAATTAGTAATATGCAGAAGACTTTGGATGAACAGAAGATATACAAGTACACCGGTCTGTTTGACTGGTTCAACAAAATTTTCATTATTTACAGATGGCGAACCAACTGGCATTCGATTCACTGGAAGTTGGATTCGCTGCGAAGACATCCCATTAATATTTACACAGGGCGGGCAGTCAGTGGGCGGAGTCAGCGCTGCAGAAGGGCCAGATGACGCAGGAAGGAAGGCCAGAATAACACACGAGGAGCAAAGTTATCAGGAACAGCAGCGCACACAGCGAGCAAGGACGACGGTCCAGGAAGAAACTGATCAAGTACAACGACAGGAACACCGCGTGAGTCTGCAACAGAGCCGCGTTCACCGGCTTCGGGATCAGCAACACCGGCACGAGCCACTGCAGGCAGTACATCTTGTATCTTGTATCTTCTCTCTTCTCTCTACACTTGTATAAAGCTGGACAGGTTACACTACACTATACTAAACTATACAGACGGCGCGCTGACCACCATTTAATATTCTATGATCAAACAGTTTCTGTTATCACGGCTCTACTAAATAAGCTGTCTTTTAGACCACATTTCACCGCCTGACTTCATTCTGACACTGACACTTGACAGATAGTGCCCCACTCATAAATATACTACGTGGCTGTTGACTATTCTCTCAACCAGCCATTACATTTATAGATACAACTACTATTTTACAAATTTTTTTAAGTTAAAAATTACCAGGAAATAACATTCCACTGATAATTTAATTACATAAAAAAATCAGTGTTAAACTAAGTAGCTAATGAGAGGTAGTTAAAAGACAAAACGTAGAATTGGTAACAATATGGAGAATTTTTATTTATAATAATCCTTATCATATATCCTAGAATAACATTAATGTGAGAGGATGTATGTGCATAATCATTGTGGAATGTGTGAATAATTAAAATACATAATTTATAATATGACTATCAACTTTCTGATACCGAATTATTTATAAGACCTTGATCTAAATCTTCCCATTGATTTGGACTCTGCAGAAAATATTTTTTAATGGCATTGCAAAATCGAGCTTTATATTGTTCAGGAGAAACAATTGTCGGCAAACCGGAACCCAATCCTTTTTTCACAATGTGTTCAAGTTTTTTGTCCCATGTAAATGTTCTGATGTAATCTAAAAAAAATACTGATATAATTAAGAATGCATAATTATATGAAAAAATATTTTACCGATGATTCCTAAAACCAATTCTTGTTTGCTGTCGTCCAAACCAACTAATAAAGAGTAGTCCATCACATGATGGGAAGCTAGAAAATTTGTATCTCTTTGAATGGCCGACCATAGAACTCTGGCTGCATGGGATTGTAGAAATATTGGATTCTTCCACCGAACTGTAAATATATTGAATTTCATTAATAATAAGTAATTTTAAATTAAAAGATAAATTTAAAAAATACAGTTGAGAAAATTTTCATCTAGGAGAACAACATCATCGGAATCTTGTTCAGCCAAACGGTTTCTTTGAACACCCTTCAGATCAAATCTTTGAGTAATAGCATCTCTTCCATGCCACAAGTTTTCCATAACTAATACTCCACCTCCAACTCCACTTGTGTTATCAACTCTGAAAACTCCAACAATCCTCCCTAAAAATTTATTAAATTATTAAATGTAGTCTTAAAAATTTTAAGTCTGAATAGTGTAAAATGAATTTACCAAGTAACGATGGATATTTGTTACGTTGACAAGACTGAATATATTTGAAATAATGTGGAGCCAAATCCAAAAACAATTGTAACTCCAATTTGGACATTTCTTTCAGAATAAATCTATCATCTACAATATAATAGCATTAGAAAATATAAAATTATTTATTTTACAGTCTATAAAACCTTTAGTTTTAAAGAAAGTGGATCCAGATTTTCCACCGCGGGCTGCCCAAGGAGAACATCGTGATAGAGATCGTATGAAGCATTCTTCAATATCTGAGAGGCATTCTTGACTACTTACAGATTTCTGATTTTCCTTAGCTTTTTTATTTTTATCATCTAACGATTTTTTCAATGATGTACTGGCCGTATTTTCTTGGTTTTCACAGAAATTAGTAGAGTCTTTTTCCTTTCCCGTATTATTTTCTGTACATTGATCTTCTGTGTTTTGTGTTGCATCAGACTGAACATTAAAATCATTTTGTATATGAGGGTTTGATGATATTGGGCATAAAAGAATTGAGCGTAACTTGAAAAATTCTAAGGCATAAAACACTCTGCAAAGCAAACCATCCTGCAAAAATAATGGGATATAAATAATAAAATATTATTATAAGGAGGATGCTATTTTTAAAACAACATACATGTAGTTGAACATCAATATGATCAATATTTTTAGTATTTTTAGTCTTGGAATCAGTTTCGACTTTTTCTTTCATATTTGCTGCTTGAATATCTTTTTCATCACTTTCTTGATTAGAACTGGAATTGTTAGAGACAAATAAATCATTTTGATAAATGTATTTGTTAAATATTATTTAGGAAAATAATTCACTTTTTAGCTTGAAATATAACTTGAATCTGTTGATGGTATTGTAAAGATGCCAATGCAGCTGCAGCAACTGAACTAACTTCTCCCGCAAGTACCATGATTGGCACTACTCCATTACACAAAACAACCCCATTCTATTCAAAATAAAAATAATTATTCCCATTATAAAAATAAACATATACACTGAATACAGGTGGAGAACAAACTGGTTTTGCTAATATGCTTGTATAAAGTTAATCACGTCTAAAACTATATTGAAAGTTATTTTTTGTATAATTTATATATAGTACATAAAGGGGATTAAATTAATAATAATTCATATTATGTTTTGTGTTCTCCCTATAATTATAAAGATGTGTTTTTTTTACTTGATTGCCCCGATGAGAATTAGATAAAAGTTGAGACAACATTGTCCTTAATCCTTTTTTATCACCTTTGTCTTCTTCTTCTTCACCTGTAATCAGAAACATATTATAAATAATATTAAGATCAATAAACTAACGGTTATAAATTATAATTCTTACTTGGATGATCTATTTCAATAGAATTTTGTGTTATTCCTTTAATTTCTGAAAAAGCAAAGAATCAACAATCATACAAAAAATTTAAGTGCTAATTTAAGAAACTGCTTAAAAATTACCAGGATTACAATCATTTAAATTTAAATCTGCCTGAGAATTATCATCTGAATCTGTATGCTTCCCATCAACTAAAACAAACGAACATTTAAAAAATGTACATGTAATTTTAATAATTAAAGATAATACCGATTTCTTGATTTAATTTGAATTTTGTTTTAGCATTATTGGACTGAGTTATTTTATCTACAGATTCTTGAAGAATTTTTTCTCCGATGACTAATGCATCGGAAATGGACCATAACCATCGCACAACACCTAATAAAATTATAGAATGTAGTGATTTAGATATAAGATAAAAATGCTTAAAATGCTTACCTGCACTGGTACTTTGGTCTTGAAGAGATGTGGAAGTTAAATTTAATTGAATTTGTTCCATGTGTTGTTTAAAATAACCTTGTTCTTTTTCAAATTCACCTTCTCCACAACCAATAAATATTTCATGACCTGAAGAAACGAATAAATAGAATTTTTATTAAATGTCATAAATAAAGTTTGGATGTAAAGTGATACCTTTCAAAACCATATCGTTCACTTGATCTATTAAGCTCTCTCTCATTGTTCTGGTATTGAAGTTTGTTATGATGGCCGAAGAAGGTAAGCATATGTCCCAGGACTCAATTTCAGTATATCTAGAATATATTTCATCAATATAAAAGATACTTATATGAAAATTAAACAAGTTACATACTTGAAACAAGCAGTTATGTTTCCACAAGTAAAATAGTGAGCATGATTTTGATTAAGAGAATGTTGACAAGAATTCATCTTCGCATATCGAGGTGCATGGAACCTCATCTCTAAGTATTTGGCAAGAGACAATGCTAAAGATAATGGCCGTAGACAAGTAGCTTCACTTCCGCCCAGAGCTCCTGAACATGAAAAGCATCGACACCACCACATAACATTCTAAAATACATGAAGCATAAGATGAATTCCTTAAATTATAATAGAAAATATTAATTATTCTACCTGCTTCCCTTTATCATCTGTGATGTGTTGAGGATTGCCTCTTGTGGCACTACTATCAACTACACTGCATGTTACTGTTATACAACCGTTTCCATGTACAAATCTAAATAATTACCGTCATTTATATATTATGTATTATCAGGACGAGTTGTTGAATAAAATTCTTACTTTCTTTCATGTTGATTGAGTGGAATTCGACAACTTGTAGAACTGCATGAGTATTGTGGTAGAAAACAATGTCTTTCTAAAAACGCACTCAACGGGATATCATTCATTCCGTACATATCCATTCGAACAATCCAAGGATCAATACAAAACTCTGGTGCATTTGAAGACCTCGAAGTAAATGTGTAAAATAGAACATGAAGTCGCTGATGTTGTTCGGGATCCAGAGGATCAACAACTTTTTCAATTTTACTATTTATTGATATACTACTCTCTAGTTTTTTAGTAGAATCTCTATTTAGAATATTGTCTATAAACATATAAATATTATATAAGTACTTTGTCAAGCATTTTAAAATAAGTCA
Organism: Agraylea sexmaculata; assembly: GCA_022606485.1. Taxonomy (NCBI): domain Eukaryota; kingdom Metazoa; phylum Arthropoda; class Insecta; order Trichoptera; family Hydroptilidae; genus Agraylea; species Agraylea sexmaculata. The sequence continues at coordinate 61,046 of JAGTTH010004746.1, forward strand.
CAATAAATTGGATACAAACTAAATGGGAGTTGAGTGCCTGTGGCTCTGAAATTGGCTAGTGACTTTTGAACTGTAACATCTTCTACATTTCTAGTTAATGATTTCTGAACAAATTCGTGAGTTATCTGTAAAAATAAAATGTTTTAAAGCTAAAATTGTAGAATGATGTGTATTTGATTTTGTTACCTGAGAACCACAATCAGGTACGCAGGGAAGAGAATCATTATTTTTTTTAGATTTGTTCGTAGGACGAGGAGTTCCAGGAGTTTTAATTGGATGTGAAAATAAGGGAGTACGATAATAGGGTCTTAAATGACATTTTTTTCCTGCTTCACTTTCAAGAAATGGTGTACACATTCTGATTTGAGGTGACATTGAAAGCAGAGATTCTTCAACACTCCATCTTAAAAAAAACATTGTTAAATATACGTATGTATATTATAAATTATAGTGTACCTTTCTCTTAAAGTGCCACGTTGTACATTAAGTTTCGATACTGATTCAGAGTTATTTGTTATAAAAACTTCATCATCTCCAGATAGTTGGCGTGATCGCAAAGGGTCACTGAAATCATTAACAGCTATTCCACAACTCAATAATGGTCCTTTATCTAAATCAATTCTCTTATGAGCTGGACTATTTTTATTAAAACCACTATTGAGTAACGGATCACTGCTCCAATAATTTATATTTCATTTATGTATTATACATGTATGTAGCTAGATTTTAAGAAATAACACTCACAATTGTGCATCAGCTTCTTTTGAATTATCACTGAATTCTTTCTGTGATTTAGATGATGTGGTTTCAATGGCTTTGGAGACTACTTCAATTGGTTTGGATGGTTTATCATTTGGCGAGTTCTCTTTAGAATTGTCTGTGAATACTAGAGATGTATTTGAAACAGGCAAAGTAGCTCTCATATCACTCAAAAATGAATTCTCTAATCTCCAGTTATATACGGCTAGTAGTATAAAACTTAGAACATTTTTCACCAAAGCTAACTCTTCTAATGGGGCTCCTCTCAATATAATACTACATGCTTTTAAATCACTACCATATCCTTCAAGGATCATCAATGTTTTGCTATTATCTGTAATGAAAACACAAATACATATTATGTATTCCAATAAAAAACTAAAAACTAATGTAATTGCTTACAATTTTTCAAATAGAATGATTTACATATTCCCAGTTTAGGTTGTTCAATTCGAGCATCAACACTTGTGACAATATCGGCTCCTGAAAATCTGGCTACTCTTTGAAGTACAGATTGGCGTACATTAAGCACTAGCGTAACGCCTTGTTCTTTCAGTTCATCCTGCGCTAATCGTGAAACATTTCCTTGAACTAAGATTACATCCGGTCGGAGAGCAATTATTCTTGCACAGCAATTTTTTAAATATTCTTTTTCCTACATGATAAATTTTTTTAAATTAAGACTTGACTGTATATGAGGTGTATACATAGTTCCATAACCACAAACTAAATATTGAGCTGTTTCAAATAAAAATAAATAACACCTCGCTCAGTTGTGGTTAAGGACCTATACCTCGTATTTATTATCTAGGAAATAAGAACCTGCATAATAACTGGCTCCAAAGAGACAATTTTTCCTTCCACTCTATGATAAACTACAGAGCAATGTAATAATAATATTCTCGGGTTTGTTCTCTTCCCAAGCATACTGCGGTGAGCAACATTCTTTGAAAAAACTACACCTCCTATAGTGTGGCTTTCGTTAATATTGCCTCCAGGTACACGTTTCACTCTAACACATCTCCTGATATCCCATTCACTAGTGGATACGTCTATAATATTATTGTGATTTATTAAAAGAAATATATAAAAGGATAAATGTTAAAATTTTGAAATGCAAATACCTGGAAGAATCATATTGGCAGCTTGTTTGCAAAGAGGTAATAAAATTGGTGACCATGTATGCGAAAGGTTTGCTCTAGTAAGCCCTTGAACCAAAAGTAATCTCAGATGTTCTTCACCAGCAGCCTCAATCATACTGCAAGATGGCTTTGATTCTTGAAATTCTAAAATAAATAAAATTGTAAAAAACATCTATTTTAATTCGAGACAAAGTTTTTAACTATATATATAGTACCAGATTCATCAGCATTAACATTATCAGTTTCTGTGCATATAAAACTGGTTTTTCTAACTGCGCCATCTACAAACACATAAGTGTAGATTTATAAATTATTTTTAAAAAGTTTATAAGTTTGAAACTACAGAGAGTATGAAATAACCTGTTTTAGTTTTACGTTGCAATATAGCAGACTTCTCAGTAATATCCAAATCTAAACAATAAGACGAAACACTACCAGTCATAGAACTTTGATCTAGATCTAAAAATGTTATTTAAATAGTAAAATTGAATATCAATAAACAATTTAAAATTTGTATATTACTTCTCTCTGGAATTCCTGATATTTGTGATATTATGGGTTTGTAAAGAGCATATTCAACAAAATGCTGCTGTTCTGTTACACATTCTAAAAGACCATCTTTGATCAGAGTTTGACAAAAATCTATAGCCTGAACCCTTAAAATGAAAACAAAATTTTAGTAATTGTATAGCCCATAGTAATACATTAATAAGGTAATATACCTAGTTTCATATGATCGATTTTCTATGAGCCATTCAATTATATCTCCTCCTCTCCAAACACCTGGATATCGCAGTAATCTGAACCTAAAATAATTGTAATGATGTATTATGAATTAATAAATATTAAATGTGTTTGTATAAAAACCTATGTTGCTGAAGAGGTAAAGATGAACATAGTTTTTCGTAAATGTCATGAGGAGAATCCAAATTATCATTTCCATTCATTTGTCTTAAACTGTCCGCACCTCCATTAAGCAAAAATCCAGTCTCTTCAACTTTCACATCCTCTGTAATAGTTTTCTCCTATATGTTGAAGAATTATTTATTATGAAATAGTGTAAATAAAATTTAAAATTGTGACGATCAAAATATTACTAACTCTTAGATTTTCCTGTAAGGCTTTTAGATCGGCAGTTAAATTAGCACCACTATCGGCATTTTGCAGATATCCAAGTACAAGCTTACAGCAGTAAGTGCAAACACGAAGACCACCTACACAGCCACAAACATGACCGGGAACTCTATGAGAACAGCAGCGAGAACAAAATATTTGTCCACAAACTCGACAATGATGTCGGCGGCGAAATGCACTAAAACGTTCACCACATTCGTAACACTCTCTAGACACACTATCCGGCATCCAATAGCGGGCTTGCTCAGTGTCAGCATATCTGGTTACATTCTAAAACATAGATTTATTGTTACAGTAGTAATTATAACATATTAAATTTAGATAGACATACAGTATTTTTCAAGGGCACCAAACTACTGATGCGTCGTAAGACATTTTGAAAACTCCTTCCTTCTGAAGAATACTCTTCTGGTTTGATTTCAGATGATTCAGAATGGGCGGAAGTATCATTTTTCTCTGTTTGGTTAGTTGATGTACTCGAATGAGCAGATGCATTTTCAACGGGCACAGTTACCCTTGTTTCTTCTTCCTCTCTGTTTCTCGATGTGAATTTAAATAATTTAGAAAATAAATTTGAGACATTTGATTCGCTTTCTTCCGGAGTCAGAGGAGGGAAGAATGTAATTTGAGAAACAAATTCTGTTTTTTTATCCATCATAACAGCTGATACATCTTCCTGATAACTGTCAAACTGACAATTCTTGTACTAATGAAAACAATATATGCATATATACATAGTCGGCAACATCTTGCGGCAAATCCTATTCTTTAATAATTTTTACTAAGAAAAAATAGGAAAAAATCAAAACCAAAACAAACTATTTTGGTCATCTAATTCCTTACAAGCCGAAATAAAGATTTGACAATATAAACAGTAATTAGATATACACTTATTTAAAAAAATAAGCATATAATTAAACAAGTAATAACATTAATTAAAATAAATATTAAATGTGGTTCGAAAGTCAAGTCGATATATATGAATACAGAGGAACTCATAAATGACACGCTGTTGTTAACCTTCATCTCCCAAGTGACACCTCCGTAAGTTATAAACCTATTTCTTGCTCTGTTTACAATTATTTCATGTATTATGTCCTAAACTCAACTGAAAATATATTTTATTTGGTAAATTACATCATAATATTTTGATATTTTTAATATTAGATCCGAAAATCTGTAACTGGCAGATTGGTGAGACAACATGCCGCCCAAGAAAGTTGCAGCGCCGAGTAAAAAAAATGAGCAAAAGAAGAAAGAAAAAGTTATCGAGGTTCGTGTGTTTCATATGTCCTTGACACTACCATTATTGTTTGTTGTATTTGACACTACCATTTTTGTCATTGATTTCTATGTCAGATCATATTTCATTTGGAATCGATTACAAGCACAGTATTTCTGATGAGAATAAAACAACGTTATATAACATTCATTTTCAGGATAAAACATTTGGTTTAAAAAACAAGAAAGGTGCTAAACAGCAAAAATTTATACAGCAAGTTGAAAAACAAGTTAAAAGTGGCGGTATACACCCTCTTGGTCCAGTGGATGCTAAAAAAGCTGAAAAAGAAAAGAAATTGAGGGAACAAATTGAAGCCAGTCTATTAAATAAACCAATCGCTCCAACCCAGAAAGTTGAAAAAGGTGTATTGATAATGTTTCTGAACAAAAAATACCATTTATTGAATTTAAATATAACATTGTAATTTTAGGCACTGATCCAAAATCAGTTGTATGTGCTTTTTTCAAGCAAGGGTTATGTCAAAAGGGTGATAAATGTAAGTTTTCCCATGATCTTACAATTGAAAGGAAGGCTGAAAAGAGATCACTCTATGTCGACATGCGAGATGACGAAGAAGACAATATGGATAATTGGAATGAAGAAAAATTAAAAGAAGTAGTTGAAAAGAAACTTGGCTTATCGAAGAACATTCCAACTACTGACATTGTATGATTTATATTTTTTTAAATTCAAAAACTCCTGTATTTAATAAATTAATGTTTCTTTTTTAGATATGTAAACATTTCTTAGAAGCCGTAGAAAAATCTAAATATGGATGGTTTTGGGAATGTCCAGCTGGATCTAAATGTATTTATAGACATGCCTTACCTCCAGGATTTGTCTTGAAGAAAGATAAAAAGAAACTTGAGGATAAAAAAAATGAAATTTCATTAGTTGATCTAATTGAAAGGGAAAGAGCGGCTCTTGGTCCAAAACAAACTAAAATAACATTAGAAACGTTTATCGCATGGAAGAAGAAGAAACTTTTAGAGAAAAAAGTAAAGTTTTTGATATTGTTAATAAAATTATTTTTTTATTTAATGTGGCTTATTTTAATTTAATCAACAGGAGCTGCTCAAAAAGGATGAAGATCAAAAGAGATCAGAGTTCAAGGCTGGCCGGAATATTGGTCTTTCTGGTAGAGAAATGTTCAGCTTCAATCCCAACTTGGCTATTGATGATGACGATGACGAAGAGGGTGGTCAAACTCTCGACTCTTCTAGGCTTAATAGGGATGAAGATGAAGATGGTCAAGAATATAAAGAATTGCAGCTGGATCTCATTACATTGGAAGCAACAGAGGTCAATATCTAAATTTATATAAATTATATATATATATATATATATATATATATATATATATATATATTATATATTGATTAAATGACTTTTATTGATTATTATTATTGATCTGTTATAGGCTGACGGAACTGGCACGGTGGTTCCAAATAGGTTAAATGGTACATTATCAAATGGAGAGACATCCCCATCATTACCTGCAGATGGATTAGTGGACGACACCGGACCTATCAATGAAAACCTCTTTGTTGACGATGACCTGGATGAGGAACTTCAGAACCTTGATTTGAACTCATAAGATAGGTTAACTTTACAGCAACACACCATCTTTACGCTAATCAACGTGCTGTAAGGTTTACTTTTGATTATGAAAAAAGTTTATTTCTACCATTGTTTTGGATTAACCCAGTTTGCGTTAGTAATCAAAATATTTAATGCCTTTTTTTTGTTTTCAATTGATTTGGAAACCAACTTACAGTTTTATATTTTTCAAAACAGCGAAACAATATAAATAAATGTATCAAATACAATATATATTTTTTTATTGAAACTATTTTTGGATACAATACATCAACCACTCTTTGGGATTTGTGACTGTCATTTGTTGTACATCTGAAGGATTAATTCCTCTGTCTAGCATTTTTGGTATTATATTGTTTAAAATATGAGAATATCCATGACCCCCAAAATCTATCTGTAGAAATAAAAAAAAAATTAGGGTATTACTATCTTCATGAATTTGTAATAGAGTAATAAATTACCAATCTATGTTTTGTATGAATATCATGGGAAAGAAGAACCCTGTTAGCTTTGCCGGCATCACATAGCATTTTTACTTTAGCAATTCTCTGAGCGTCTGACGGCATATCAGTTGGTAAGTGGAGTTGATAATGGGAAACTTCAACACCAAATAAATCCCACTGACAATAACAACCTATGTCACTGAACTCCATTACAGTGTCATCATCTAGCAGAGTTCCTTATTAAAAAAAATAAATTAAAAAGAGTGATATTTGGCGATAAAGTGTGTTTTAAAATTACTATCTAGGTGAGACATTATTGCTTTGTTCTTATCGCCCCCAGCTTCCAAGTACAAGCGCATTATTTCAAATGGTGCAGATTTATCCCGGTGAGGATGAAATGTTACGCCACATCCAAGTTGATTCTGGACCAAAGCAGTCGCCTGAATTGCACGCTTTTCAAAATCTATAATCATTTATAGGATTATTGTAAATGTTTAAATTATGAGCCGATTAAAGTTGTTTTGTAGAACGCTACCGTGGATAGGCCATACACTTCCAATTTCCCCAATGAACCCGGCTTTGATGGTTTTGTCAGCCGAACACCCAACTGTGAGTTCATTCAACATATAATCGTACATCTCCTCTTTGGTGAGATTCAATGTTGAATTATTTTGAACATCGGCAATATAATAACCAGTTCCTGCTACTATATGCACTCCAGTTTTTAGAGAAACTTGTTTCATAAATGCTAAATTAGCTTCAATACCGACCGGTGTATTTTCACAGATTGTACCTAAATTGAAACATATTAGATTGAATTTAAAAATCAAATTATATAAATTTTAATACCTCCTCCATATGTTTTAAATGCTTTGATATCATTAATAATAGCATGCATGGTATCTTCTCCGGTGAAGTTAATGTTATCTCTGGAGGAATATGGTCTTTGTCGGACAAAACCAATATTTTTCAATGTGATCTTATCTTCATATCGATTTTTGAGGTGTTCGGGTGGTGATCTATAAAAATGGCTAAAATCCAAAGCCAAGTGTTCATGAGTCAATGTTTTTCCCAAGACTTCTGGGTTGACTGGCCCCAAAACTATTACATAATTAACAATAAAATATATATATATTTCATCTGATTGCTTGGTGTTTTTTTTTTCTTTTTTTGTTAATTCAATTGTAACAATTGGTTAAATATTTATAGGTTATATTATTTTCTTTACACTTGTACCAATAGAGAAAATGGATATTTGATTAAAAATTATGAATCACTAAAAGTAATATATTGAAATATTGTTAGTGTATTTCAAATCAGACCAGTTTGAACTTCCATGTTATCAGTTAGTTAGTCTCTCGTAAGAAGAATGAACACAGTGACCCTTTCAGTAGCAAAGTGATGGTTGACGTTATGTCACAGTTTCTCAAATGTTTAATTAAGATACGAGATGGTTTTTCCACTCCTACTCCGGAATTGAGTTTGTTTATTTGTGTGTATAAATAGTGATCTCAATAAAAATAAATATTATTTGTACGTAATATCGCATCGGAGCGGAAAAGTAACTTGATAAAATTGTCGTATGGTAACAAATACAACACACACAGGGAAACAGCACATTTTAAATATTTTGCAAACTGTTCTGTGATAATAAGCACCGTTTCGGTTTATTAATTTATCATATTGTAAACATGCACCATTTGTCGACAGAAAACACGAGATAATTGAGTGACAAAATAATACACATTTCACTTATTACAGCAATAAAATAATCAATAATTTATACGCTTGAGAAGTTGTGAATACATATTATTTATAAGATGGCCTATTTTTTCCTATTACAACAAATATTTTTTATAGATTAATATAACACAATATGATAAAAATAAATAAACATTTCACTTAAATGATGCCAGCATTGACTCGACAATCATTCTCTATAATTATAATAGTGTTTGTTTTATCAGAGACTTATTATTGTAGTGTTTTAATTTTTATATAATTTGATCGGTGCTTAAAACATCAATAGCATCGATAAAAAAATTATTGATTAAATTTTAATTGTTTTTGGTAACTGAATCATGTAAAAGAACCGGTTAATTATAACAAGTTGTTACTCTTGAAAACATAATAAATATTTAATCTTTGAAAAATGTATGCATACATACATATATGACGGACACGTAAATATACTTTAACATTTAATGATTATTTGGGGGAAATTTATTAAAAATCTCCATGTATATATACATGTATGATGAATACTTTTCAATTATAATAAATGTTATGTTAATTCAACTTCTAATTTGAATAAATTATTGTCATTGAAAGTTATAAGAAACAACATACTTTTTGGAGTGAAAGCCATCAATGGGGAGTTTGTATACATGGTTAATGTTCTTTGTCCATGTTCAATTGATTTTTTTTCATCTATAAGATAGATAGATAGATAGACCTTTCTGATATTCAACTGTTGAATGCGTCTCTGGGACTAGGCGCCTGTATTGTATATATTTTTTGCACTGGGGATCGAAACCGTTCACAAAAACTTATTCATGACCAGTTCTTGTCAATTATAAAGAAATTTAAAACAAAAAAACGCTATCCAGTGATTGGTCATTGTCTAAGAGTCTGTGGAAAATATTCGAAATTCGAATTATTTAATTTATACGTTTTTCCGCTTGAGATAATTTTGTGAGTGTTGTTCCTTTCGATTGATTTGAATGTTCATCACAAAAATGCAGGCATTTTGAATATAAATAAAAAAAATATTTTTGCAGTATTATTAAATCAATTTAAGCATCTCGAATGGGAGACGGTTTCGATGGACGATCGCCATGGGGGTCCTGTCTCTTCGACCTGGTGTTAAGTCCGTCCTTTATGAAGAAGACGAGGATAGGATGAAGAGAAGAGTGAGACGAAGGCATAGAGTGGCAAGTGGCATCAGCAAAAAATAATAACAGAGCACAACAGGTCCATAGTAGTAGTAATAGTAAAGCATGGGAACAGAGGATGAGTGAATAAAAAAAGATGAACATCGTCCATGTGTGACGATGCGTACTATTATAATATTACACGTGGCAGATATTACCATACATTAATATAATTAACAAGAGACTCATTCTGGCATTAGCATCTTTATTCAAATGATGCTTTTAGAATAAATAACTGTAGAAGTATACGGCTCGTAATAGGAAAACAAATAAATTACTGAACCATTGTTGCTACTGATATGTTTAAATTAATATTTGGTGTTACTATCGGCTGTTAATCAACACAAGTTATATAAATATACTCAATGATGATGATAGAATGTCTTGTGTTTAAATATAGGTAGGTACATATTTATTGATTCAGAAGTAACTTATTTGTAATAATAATAATGTAATAGGACATTCATTTTACATACTTAATTGCAAGAAATATTTGACATAATAAGGGAAGCTATTCATTATCAAATTTAAATATGAATTAATGCCCTAAACACAAAATATTGAAAAACATATAAAGAAAACTTTATTTATATACATACCACTGTATATATACTACATTTTAAATACTTATCTATATATATATATATATATATATATATATATATATATATATATATATATATATATATATATATATATATATATATATATATATATATATTATGTATTTAAAATAGATTTTTAAATATAATTAAAGTGACCATATTATTTCGAAAAAAAAGAACACTTTATTGCCGAAAATCGAGCATATAAAAAAATCAATACAAATTATTATACATTTAAAAGTTTATATAAAATCCTCTCAATCTCCTCGTTTTGCACATTTACATTTTTTTAAATTATTTATTATTTTCATTATTATCCAAATGATTTTCCCACAATACATAATATTGTGACTACATACTTTTACAAAAATAAAAGTAAGTAAAGTAATTTTAATAAATAATATCGATAAAAGATAAAAACAATAATACAAGTACATAGTCTTAATTAATTATTTATTATCTTAAGTTAAGTTTTCAATACAGTAATCTTCTTAAACAAAAGTTGTAATATTTGATCACAAAAATATCATAAATTCTTGTAATTATTCCAAAAAAGATGTAGGTACATTTATCTGCTTTTACTCGATTTGATTTGAACTGAATTTAGGAGCTTTTAAATGCCTCATAGAAATGTTTAATAAATCAATGATGGCAAACGTAAAATTAGTTATTTAATTTCGAAGCTAATCGTGAGCCGGTTTCTTCAAACAGTGAACATTGAATAATTTTTGAGCCATCAATTGTTTTGTAAAATAATGATGAAATGCACCAAATAACTCGAGAGTTAGGTAGCCCAGTGTTTGAAGATACCGGCTTGTATCTGGTAGTTGATTGGTTTTCACCGATGAGGAATGTGTAAACACCTTGGGATGATATTAGAATGGAATGAAATATTTTTTTCAATAGACTTCCATTTAAGTTATTAAAATACCTAAGAATTAAACAAAAAAGAGGTAGGACATCGTTAATCTGATGACGATACAAATTACACGATGCCACGCGCATAAAAAAGTGGGTAACCAAATTACAATCCCATCACGATGGACCTTTCATTGTTGAATCCTTGATCGTAAGTGGCAATCAACATTGAAAAAAGTTTCTTTCGGCTACTTGGAAGCCGTTAACACATGTAGTCCAGACAAAAAAAAACTGGATCAGTAGCTGAAACGGCATTCGATTTAATGGACGTGATGTAATTGTTTATTTGCAGTGTGGGATTTAATAAGATTTGCAAAAGTAAGATGGTTGGCGCCAACACGATAGGATTCAATGTTCTCGGAACTTTGACCGATTGTCAAGGCAACTACAGAAAAATTGTTGGGCTTTTGTTGACAGATCGAGCACTTTGAGTGTTCCAGGAATCCAGATACCAAATCCAGACACTCCTATTTGTCAGAGAATATCAACTTTACATTATATTGCTTCAAGCTAAGGTTTTCCTCAGATCAGACATTTCAGGAGTCATTCATTGTCTTTGTTCACTGTGCTGGAAATTCTTTTAACAAGCCAAGAACTCATTATTAAATTGTTTTTTCTTTATCATAAAATTGTAGTTTTAGTATAATTGTACAGCACGTAGAATTCCAGAATAACTGTATACAATTAATCAAACTTTGAATCAGTATTGGTAATCAAATAGTTTGGCTTTCTACTACAGTTATCTACGTATTACATTACATAGAATATTTTTAAGCCATGATTGAAAGGACCTGGTGACACTGTTCGTATAAGAAACGATGAATTGGTCACAGTCAGAGTGGTTGTAATAAGTTTTCTCAAAACGGTTTTGTATTGAGGAGTGGGCCGGCGCCATGCTGTCACCGCCCACAAAGCCGTACAATAATAATAACAAAAATGCAATACAATTCCTCTAATACTAACCAACTATCTTAGGATTAACCTGGGGTTCGGATTCTAGAAGAAAATGTATTTATACTTCAATCAGGTCTAATTCCCGTGGAGTTTCCGAGCTTTTTCCTGTATTGTATGTACTACCCGTAGGCGCTTTTCCGCACCGATCTAATAATTTATTCATCATTAAGGCCTTACGAATATATTTATTTATATACTAGGGGATTTTTTTTTAAATGTTTTTTTTGACACAACAACGTGTTAATTAATTGTGTGTCGGTGATCTTAACTATTACTATTTAAGCTTGGGATTCCTAGGCATGCGTCGCCGCAAACGTACACCACAAAGACGGTAATAGAGTTGCTCTGCTGTACTTTAGATCGGTTTTTTGTTGATTAGTGTCTCGACCGAGGCCCAGACGAGGCATTAACTAATAAAAAATTAATTATAAGTGTAGCTAAGAAACTCTACTATCATTTTTACTGTGACGTATGCCTGGGAATCCATTACTTTATACAGATCACCGGTAGAGTGGCTCTGCCTGACTTATACGAGTATCAGTATTTAACTAACAATCCAGGAAATCAAAATAAACATATCTGGATCAAGACGGTCGATCGGGATTTTATTAATACTATTATCGATCTCTGTCGTAACTGATCAAGTCATACATTAACTTATTCATTATATGGGCAAATATCAAAATTAGGTCAAGGATTCGAATCCTACTCAAAGTGAAAAAAACCAATGATTAGCTGCTTTCGACAGTGGAAAACAACAGACTGTTTTCGACAGTGGAAATAATATAAATAAAATATTGATTAATCGCCCCCATCCACGATTACTCTGATTTCCTGGATTGTAAGTTGTATACTAAGGTAATTGTGTAATCAATTGGTAAACAATATAAATACATCACCAGTAAAAAGTTCCTTGGGCATATGAGAGTAGGGTTTTCTCTCGGTCTATTTATTATGATTTCGGCGCTGAAATTTATTATATCTCCCACGGTATTCGTGATTTATTGAGAATGATATTTTTCATTGTTCAATTTTGTGTTCTCCTGACCCGATCTTCATCACCCCTGCAAAATATTATTTGATAGTAGATACATGTGTGAGTGTTTTTTTTTCAAAGACATTTTTTTAATGTCTTGTCTGGTAGTGGAATGGAGAACGATTGTGTGTATATTTTTTATGTCGTGTCGTGTAAGGACACAATCAAAGGAAATGTGGCCGATTTGGACAAAGAAATGCGAGTGTATTAAACATCCATTTGACGCCGGGACGCATCTTTGTCACACAATGGGGCCTTTATAAATGGACTCGAAGAATCCCTAAAGATAAATGTATTTTAAGATACCGAAACTGCCGAAAGATGACCAACTTGCATAATTTGTTACCGTTTACCGTTTCAGTGTGAAAGCACTCGAGTACAGGTTCGGGATAAAGCGGAAAATTGCAATGGATTATTTTAATAAATAATTCATCAGCCATCATTTATTTGCAAACATACCATACTAATGTAAAATTAAAATATTGCTTTTTAATTGAGTCTATTCATCAATAAAATAATAAAAATGTACAATGTCGCTGGTTTTCTTATCAGTATCACCAACAAAACAACGACTTTAAATAAGAAACAACGTGAATGTTATCATTGGGAAAAATAGTCATTTGTCGCGATTAAAAATATTTATGTAATATTCGTCGAAATCGATAATATTACGATTTTATCGATTCATAGTAATGTACTTTATTTGAAACATTGCCGAATTATCGCGATCTCTCATAAAACGATTCATTATATTTTCTTATCAAAATATTTACACGTGATTTGTAAATATACGATATAAGATAATAATTATTAAAAAAAAATGAATGACTAATACGCCAAGTGTCATCTCTTATTTGTGAATTAGTATAATCAATTAGAATAGAGTGACAAATTATAATTATTAATTAATCAATTCACCATTATTGTATTGCATTGATGATCAAACAAAAAATAATATACAATTTTCTCTTTAATAGACATAAAACTTTAAAACAAACTGCAATTGAGAAAGGTTTTCTGTTCAGAAAATTCAGAATTTTCCGGAAACTTTAAACATTTAAAAGTTGTAATATTTGAACACCAAAATATTATACATTAAATTGATATTCAGATGTGAAGTATTGAGTAATTATGATGATGGTAATAAATTGAGAGCGAGGATTATATTTTTTAATATATTAACCCCGTTTCTCTTACATAAATAATTGCAAATGAGTATGAAATTGTTTTCTCTACGAAATCTCAACGAATTTTCTTTTTGAAAGCCTTTAAGGAGGGATTCGTTTTACTGTATAACAGCCCATTTTGGTTATTGATTTTACAATATCAGAAGACTGCTAATTAATATAACAGAAGGCAGCTTTGTCAGGATTGATTACGAACAAGGTATATTAATATTATTTGAATATTGTCCGGCGCCACGTGCCAGCCCTCCCACGTGTATGGACACCTACTGCTACCACCCACGACCCTATATATATAATACTATGAATGTGGCTTTTTTGCCAGCTTACTAGTTATCTATATACCAAATTTGCACGAATATAAAAATGAAAAATCAATAGTAGCTTGTCGTATGTAAAAAAATCAGAACTTTTACCCTCCATGGATGGGATGGAAATGAATTGCCAGAGACATTGTATTTGTAACAAAAATATATTATTTTAATACTGTCATGAGGATTTCAATAATTGATTATTTTAGGCTTGTGGGCGTTATCTGTATTAAAATCACATTTAAATCCATGCAATTTGCTTGATATACTATATATTAAGAGCATTTATATTCCTTACTTAGGGCCAGTTTACCTCCTTGACGAAAATGAACCGATTTTTACTATAATAGTTATATGAATATTTTATGATTAAATGCTGAAAGAAATGACAGTAAAAGCCGACTTGTATTATTTTTGATAGATATGGTAATTCATTTCCTATCAACTATCCAGAAAACCACACGCGAAAAACATTTTCACAATTTAGAAAAAAAACGACCATGGCAGACTAAAAATATTCCACTAAAATAATAATTGAATTATGTATTTGTTGTTGATTTATATTAGTATTTTGTGAAAATAAATAATCTTCATTGTCTTATGTGTGATAATTTAGTAATCATTCAATGTTTATCGTAAATATTTTATCGAAAGCGTACTTACTATCAACCGTCGACAATAATCTGCGTTTTTTATAATTATATATTATACAATAAGATGGTACTAAAGAATAATAAATACGCTTTGACTTATGTTCAAATGAAAATTATTGACGATAATTTATTTACACGTAAAATAATATTCTGAAATTTCCAAAAGAATATACCACAATATGATGAACTAATATTGCACTGTTGAATATGAGTCAGTGAAGAAGCTGATTAGTCAACAGGACAAAAAAAGAAAATTACACACAACACAACAAGGATTACATTCTGGCGCCACAAAACTATTACAGATGCTATGACCACAAAACACAATTACAGGAAAGGATAAACATTAATTTACTACAATTGCAATTTTCCCGCAGCAAAAAAATAATGAGCTCAGCATCACAACATTCACAGCGGAGAAATTATTATTATACAACGAAAAATGCTACAACCTACATTAGACTCTTTTCAGAGCCAATTTATTCAACAATTAACTGTGGCAAATTAATATATGTATACAATTGAAGGAACGGGCTCTAAAAAAGCTGGGACTATCTAGGATTACCGAAGTTCGGATTATTTATTTTTAATTTTAACCTTTTAAGTGCCGGTAGGTAGAAGTGTAGCTGTGCATAGCAGGCCAAGAATTTTTAATCAAAATACATAATTTTTCAATCTTATTTTTATAAATTATAAACATTACATCTGAAAGGAAATTTATATGACTTACATAATTTATCTAATGTGTGTTCCATATTTTAAATTAATAATAAAACGGCAAATATGTATGATACAGAGGCTCAAAGAAGAGCGAGAATACTCGCTATTTTTTATGGCCGGCCAAAAATGCGAGTTATCTCGCTCTTGGCACAGAAGTGGTTAAGGAAGGAAGGATTTTGAAGGATTCATATAAGGTTGATCAATTCAAAAAACTTAACGAAAAAATATACGTCGAAGTTTGCAGAATTTAAAAGAGTGACTCGACAGTGTTTATATAAACTTATGGATAAAAGGCCGAAAAAATTAATCATGTCTGTACGACATAATCACGAAAAACTGAACGTCTTCTTTATTTTTATTCATATCACAAATATTCAATGAATGGGGTTCATTTTAGATTTGTGTAGTAAGTAATTAAGGTAAGGGAGTAAGTAAGGTTAATGTCATTATAATAATTAAATAAACTATCTAAAATACTATGAGGTGTGTCTTTAAACAATCAACTACCTGACTCGAGAATTTTTGTGTAATCAGTTTGTATTAGAGGGATTGTACAAAATAACAAACCGACTCTATAATGGAGTTATTTTTTACATACGTTAATTAATAATTTAGTAGTAAATACTTATATTTAACCCATCATTGAATCACTGTTGTTGATGAATCATATATGTGTTTTATTCAGGTTGATGAATAATAATGTTGTTGTGTATTTTTTTTATGAAATTGCCAAGATAATGGTGGTGTGTGATGAAGCCTCTAATTTTGTTGTTGTGTGCGGCTTTATGACTCCCGCTTGATCATCGCTGATCACGTATTCTGTGTCTGACAAACATGCAATATCCGACCTGATCCTCTTTATTGCTCCACATCTCTATTTTACATTTTTATAACCACTGTTTCCCACGGGCCAGCTCCAGAATCAAGCATCAGGGGTATCGAATAAGTTTATAAACTTATATAAGTTGTGTTATCACATCTAGGCAATGCTTTACTTGAAAATGTGTAATAATTCGAATGGATTGTGTATTTTTGTTGTTGTTAATAGTGAGAATGCAAGTGGTTCCCACACAAACACCGAAAATCGAGCATATTCCCAATTAGTGCGCATTCCACAGCGTCTCGTCTCGTCCAACACAATTTCGTAGTAATACTACGCACGCTTTAGGGATGGGAATATTATACAAATTATTAAATTAATAAATAACCAACTTCCGACTATTATCGCAATACGCATGCTTAGTATGCTGAATTTACTCAAGAATAAATATCTTCATCGTTAGCAATCTATCGGACGCTCCTTAACCACCTTATAGAACTCGTCCCCCCATCTTAACCTAGGTCTACCCTGCCTTCTCTTCCCCTCTGGCTTACTGGATAGTATTTCCGATACTATTCCTCCTGCTCTTTCCACGTGACTAATAACTGCAAATATATAATAAACTGCAGCACATCTACAGTTAGAGAATGAGTAAATATCATCATTTCTTCTAATTCTATATAGTCCCTCCACCCAACTATCCATAGGCGTGAGGCATCATCCATACAAACAGGCACCAGTAGGTTTCGCGTGTATGTGTGTGTGTTTCTACCGCCTCGCGGTCTCGCTAATTCAAATATATGATATATTTAGAGTTGAGCGTCCATGCAATACAAGTTTTTGTGTGTATATTTTTAATATAAAATGATACCTAAAATAGCATATCCATAAAACAACCCTACTAAAACTAGTTATATTGGAAACTGAAAAACACTATATAGTATGTGAATCGTCCCATTGGTGATTATAATATATATAATTGTCTAACTGTGTGTATGTTATATGTCTGTATGTCTGTATGTCTGTACAGATCTTTCAAATATCCTCAGCGTATACAGAGTCGCTATATACAGAAAAATAGTCCTTAATATATCAGGGTACAAGCATTAAAATTCCGTGTGCTCTTAAGTCTTTATGGAACTGAGCCATATATTCAAAATAGAATAGAATATTTGGTAGTGAGACTGCATTTAAATTTGTTGATTATTGAAGATATGCGAAAGTAGCCCTTAATATGTATCGAATACCTTCGAGATATCGTATACTTTCGTTTGAAATATGTTTGCTGTCAGTTTTGTTCTTAAGATATGAAACGTAAAAAAATGTTCATTTTCAATGATTGTTTAAACTATATAATTGGACATTTTCGAAATAGTAAAATAGTCCTATTTGACCGGCAACTAATGTAGATTCGTCCATTATCTATAACACGTTTCATGTCTCTGTCAATAGAAGGTAGTTAATCGTAATCTGTAAAATTTTATATATTCAATTCAAATTTTTTGACACATGAAACGTAGTGTTGCCAGGTCTATAAATAATTCAATTTAAATATTTAATCATAATTAATACATATCTAAAATCTCGAAACGGGTATTTTAATGATAATATTATTAAATTAATTTCAAAATAATTTTAGAGATATTTAATAATGCATAATAAATGAAAATTCTCAAAAAAAGTATTTATCAGGAGACTCGCTTTTTAAATATTGTGATGAGTGTTGTCATCATATGAAAACCGCGTTATATTATTTTATTAATAATTTTAATAAAATTTCAAACTTCTTTCGAATGAAAAAACAAACAACTTATTATCTTCGTATTAAAAACAAATCAGAGCATTTAAAAATATTAAATAATTTCAAAATATTTTTAGGTGTATTTAATTTGATAATGCATAACAATTTCCACATTTTTATACTTCATTTTTAAAATAAAAAAAATCTTTAAAACTTCTTTAAAGCAAAAATGAAATCAAAACTCAAAGATAAACGTCCTATTAAAAAACCAGGCAGAACATAAAAAAACATTAACAAATTGAAAATTTCAATTAAAATTACCCTAGTAAATACAATAATACATCATGGAAATGCCAAGGACGAGAGGAATTAAAGTGAAGCAAGGGGTGAGTGAATGTGGGAAAAATTATAAATGGATTAATTTCCAGAAGTATATTAGTAAAATTGACTGTGGTCACATCACTAGCGACAGTTTTGTTTTAAGAGTGAGATCGAGACTTGATTGTGTGGTTGTGAGGGAACATTTAGCACATATCATCATGAAATAGGATATCTTTGTATGGGTACCCGTAATATATTAAAGGTGTATAATAATGTGTGTCTGTCTTCTACCTGACCCGTGTCACGATCAACCCACTACAAATTATACCAAAAACATCCCTAAACGAGTATTAACTTTATTAAATGCCAACAAACCACAAGTTTCAGTTTCTCCGAATCGTGACTTTTTACCCCTGCAAACGTGTTATTGATTTTTCGGGACCTATCCATCTTTTAATAAACCCTGTAATCACTAATCCGTTCAAGAGAATTTACATAAATTGACCACCAAAAAAACAAAACGAAATTATTCTCTTAATTACCGAATTTAGTTCAACTATAAAAAATATTTATTATTTATAATATAAGATATTTTATAAACAATTCACGTGTTTTGAGCTTTTTATAAATAATAAACCTAAAGCAAGAGTTAATTTATAAGAAAATGTTACCACACGAAATATTACTTTATGTGAAATATGAACAAGCGTCTCTTTGTTTTTCACATGACTGAGTTCTCGAGAAAAATAATAACGGACATTATATTAACAACTTTAATTTATTCTCTTTGATTGAATTTTTCAGTATTTTAAAATACAGGGTTGAATTAAAAACTTAATTAACGTTAATAATATGCGGAAATATATACCTTTTCGACTTCATTATGAGTCTGTTATGTAACTCACAAATATTAACAAGTGTTTAAATCAATTATTTCATAAATAAATATATCTTGAAAATTGCTTCATACATAATTTGCAACTCGTTGATGCGTTTTTTAACATTCATCGTAAGATTTCATTGCTAAAATATAAGTTCGACTGAAGTAAATTATGTGATCAATATAGCCTGGTAATTACTATATTAAAAAAATATTTTTACAGATCATTTTGAATGCGCGGCGTCACGTCAGCGCATTTCGATCAAATATACTTGCGACTTCTATACTTTTATGAAGCATTAATATATATTTAATAATATACTAGTAATATAAGTACAGAGTGCATAATGCTGGTCAGAAAGTACAATATATCGGGACTAATCTGTATGGAATGTGTGATCCTCATGATCCAGACGAGAAGTGAACAACAAAGCGAGTCTTTGTACTCTTCAACCACAACGTGATAACAAATCACTTAATACTACGGCTACTACTACTCTACAACTACTATTACTACTACTACTACTACTACTACGAGATTGTATAGTAAAATATAAATATAGTGTTAACGTTGAAGCCCGTTCCAATATAGACATGATGTCACCGCGTCTCGTCTCGCCGAATCTTACAAACACAAATCATCGCACACGTATTATTATTCAACAGATGTTTTAATATTCATTGCGAAAAATCGATAATATCAACATTCATAATTGAAAGATCGTTTGGAAAAGTCGTCGAATGGGATATATGAATATTAAATAATTTAATTGCGCATTCTTCTTTTTTCATATACATATGTACGTGAGAGCGTTTTTTTCATGAATTTTTTATTTTGGAGTTTTAAGTAAATCTTTGTCTGATGAAATTTCTTAAAAAGTTAATTTCAAATTTAATTTATTTATTTTGAAAAAAAAAACTCACAATTTACCAAATACCGATCTTTTAATTGCATTTATAATAATAAATTCTATAACTTAACCTAACCTAACCTAACCAATAAGTTATAGTAAATTTATATTATACGTATGTGAGAATATATTACAAGTATATTTTTATAAGTTATCATAAATATATATCCAGTATTTCGATTTGCATGTAAAAACTCCATTAAATCTATTAAAGTTATTAAAATTCGAAATGTATATTTGATATTTATTACATAAGATATAAATATATATAGACGATTTTATCAAAACAACGAAATTAATGCTGAAGTTTTATGACAACAAACCATCGAATTCGTTTAAATCACGTTTATAAAAATATACTCTTGATTCATAATTATTATAGACTATTTGTCTCTACATATAACTCACATTTAAATAATGAAACCCTATATCCAATATGTTTATGTGAACAACGAGAGTGTAATATTAAAATTATTAATAGATCACATTATAATTTAAATGTATTTTACACAAAATGAATGGAATGAGAGCAATTATGAAAGTGTGGTTATTTTAGCTCGTAATTATTGTCGGTCGGCACTTCAGTTGTTTGGACTGTGTTGAATTAACCATTGTTTGAAAATTCACCACGGTTCAATATTGAAATATTTAAATACTAAATAAAGCACTGTATTCATCATAATATGATATGACTTGTTGGGGTAAAATGTCAAAATATTTATCTTGTCAGAGCTTAATAAAGGCATTCTAATTAATTTAAATTCGATGAATTATTTAAACGAAACATTCATTGAATTGATTAATTTTTATTAGAAAAGGGATGTGTGTATTGTTAATGTATTAATGAATGTGGTTTGACTTGCAAAGGAAAACAGTTTGCCGTCGAAGTGAATGAAGCAGGAGTCAAGTCCGTAAAAGGATCAACAATGGCCATTGTCCCTCAGGGCTCGTAAAAAACTCAACTCCATATAAGACAATACCTGATCCCAAAATATTGTTTTTAGTTACATCTACACCGCTCGAATATTTCACAAAATACAAACACAGTGAAACAAACCCGCGACGCTATACATCGAGGGAATATATCAATTCAATTGAGTTCTGAATGTTGCCATTGAAGAGAATAATAATATCATAACGGATTAAACCCCCCATTCATGAAAACAGAGGAATATTTAATAACTTTAAGCTCCATAACAATCTTTTAAAATCATCTAATTTGTGCTCTTAATATTATTTATTTATTATACCCAAGAGAGTCTTTTTTAGGAGACAGAACATTGTGTGTGGATATCGAATTTACCTATCGGTGATCTATTTAACTGTTACAGTTATACAGGTTAATGACAGGGCGGCTCTGTCTGATGTAATAATTGCTTCAGTATTTACCTTATAATCCAAGAAATCAGAGTAAACCTGGATTGATTGTTATAAGAAGGTTTTCCTTACGAAATTCCTATTCAGAAAAATTTATTTACTACAGGTCTTTTTTTTATTTCAGTTACTGTAATATGTATATACAAATATAATTTTCACATGAAACAGAAGTATAAAATAGAAATTTCAACAAAAAAATACATATACATACATAGATGTTTGTTAAACTAACTGTAACTCATATAAAATTATCACAACTGAACCCTCATGAACTTTGCAGTTTAGTTAAAGTTAAATAAACAAGATCAAGAAAGCACAAGAAGTAAAAAAATCTTAGGAAAATTTCAGTCAAATAAATAATTTATACTGATTTCAACTAACCTCCAAGCAGACGATCTCATGATTTCCATTTCTAATTATTGTCCATCCTGATCACATATTAAAGCAGCCCGACCCAAAATGGTTAACGGTAAAGGATGTCGTTGTTTTTTGTTTATAACGAGCAGGATGAATCGAATGGTGTAGTTTTTATCATGGAGGAGATAATATGTGCAGAACTGGATCTCCCAAGATGGAGTCTCGAGTCTCCATCCGCGGTGACATCTTCCATCGTTTAGCATTCCACAATCGAGTCGTGTCTCTCATGATAAATCGCCAACGAGTCAAACTTATCAATAATAAAATAAAGAAAACCACAACCATATAGAGAGAGAGCACCACAATTAAACGGATACAAAATAAAAGCACACGCTAGAGTGTACACGATATATTCTAGTTGTACTAGTAAGTATGTACAAGGCATGTATCATTATAAATGTACATGTGTCAGAGAAACCACTACTCTTTAAGGACTTGTATAGATGGATACTTGACTACCGAGATTGAATCCATTGAAACTATGAAATGTGGAACTAATGTGACGCTTTTCCCTTAACCAGTCCATACGTTCTTACTACACGATCTACTCGTAGGTATTTCTATTTAAATACTATACTCGAGTTACATCACACACTATCATATGAATACAATATAAAAACTAATGATGAAGTTTATTTGATATAGTAACAAACTATACAACTGGATGTAAAAATACCAATATGGTGGACCAAGCAGATGAGTTTGACTGAGGCAACACTGTAATCAAGGTGATTGACAGTATTTAAACAACATAAATGAAGAACGATGTTCACCTCTATCAAGAATTAACATATAACGCGCTTAAACAAGTAGTGTTATCTCTCTCAGACTCGTCTAATTGGTCCGCCATCTTGATATTTATACATCCAGTTGTATGGCCTGCTCATATATTATTAATATCGAATAGATAGGATCATTAAGTACAATTTTATACTATCCTAAACTAGCTGTATTAAGTAGTACTAAACTAAACGTTCTATTTCGTAAGTAGTACCACTCTTTATTTCTTATTTTTGTGGAGTAAATTTTAATTTTTAGCCAAGATATTGTTCCTATGGCTGTGATTGGTCACACCGTAAGACTATATTACATATATTCACAGTTGTTTGTGGTCAGCTAGTTGGGCTCTACGCATTTTAAGATATAATTATATTAAAACGTTACTTCCTATTCAAGAGTAGTAATTAGTATTCAGTGATTGGGAAAGGGAGATTGGGGTAGATTTTATTAATTGACCTTGCTACGTTTTGGAAGGTGTAAAATTTCGTCGGGCTCCAAATGAAAATGACCAATGTTTTAAGGTTTATGTACACCAAGGTCAAAAATCAGGAAGCTTTGTTTTTAACACTTCTTTAGTTGGTGCCCCCTCGATCAATATAGAAATGAAAAGAGATACCCTTTGAATATTGAATATGCGAATTGTGCAGGCAAGGATGGGGCGTGTTAAAAAGTGTATCAAATTAGCTGCAATTTTGCCGGCTCATGAAATATTGTGTGCGTGTTCTGTGAAGCGAAGATCGTGTTGGCAGCATCTCTGATGGTGACCATGGACACGATAAAAAAGAGGCATTCGTCCAAATAAGGCTGGCCGTAATGAAACCTGGGCCGGCCGTCAATCAGGATACCAACCTGAGGAATTCTTTCTTACCTGGACATCATTGCTTGTCCCTTCACCGACCACTCCTTTCATGCAGAGCCTTAAAGTTTACCTTATCTCTGTTGCCGATATCCGCTTTCATTAATGACACTTTCGAACAGTGTCATATTCAATCAAAACACCGCGCACCTTCTTCGAAACAAAATTCTTGATTGAACTGGCTTCGAAATTTAAATATTTTAACATATAATTAAGAATTTCCTTAAACAGAACGGAGAAAATCCATCGGAATATTTGTCAGTTTTTTCGATCCAGTCTTAACTATTGATAATTTAACTTGGATTCAAGTTGAATTGAATTGAATAAGTGAATGTTTTAAATGCATTTTCCAGAATGTATAAAGCAAATTATGGCGACGATCAACCGCTATTTTGAAATGTAAAACTTCAATAGAAATTATAAAGTAAATAGAGATTTTTTTAAGTAAAGTAAATGTAAGCATGTCAGACATCCTCAGAGGCAAGATTAATCATTACATTTTATATTATCTTAAACTAGGTGTAGTAATATAATATATTGGGCTAGTAAACCTTTTTACAACCATAGTATTTTATTATAAACGTGGTTTCTTATGTGTTTGTACGAAATTTTGGTAAGGCACGAAGGCAATGTTTAATGGCTGTAATTGTTCGCACCACAATATCATATTATGTTACGATATCACTAATCACAACAAGTTATTACACGAGGCTAGATTTTAACATTTACTTCATGAAAAAAGGTATTGTAGAAAATTATTCAATTCATATTATTTCTGTATGGTTTACATCTACAAGAATAATAATTAAGACCTCAAAAATATTATCATCAGTACTACAAGAGCTTTCTTTACCAAAAGCATAGCAGCGATGAATCAATTATTTATTTCTTTATAAAACACATCCACCCCGATAGTTAGCGATCTTTTATGTAAATATTCCGAAGTATGAAATATTCATTATAGCGCTCACTCAATTCATTTTAGATTCAAACGCGCACCTTTACGGCATTTTACTATAAACTATGAAAAGTATATCCATTCATATGTATGGGGTTGTGGTTGACGTATATCTGTATCGCAGAATACAATATATGCAAAAATATGCGACTATTTTTCAGAATCTTGCAGCTTTAAACTGTAGACATACAGGGATGAGGTTAAGCATTGAGCTATTTTTTTATAATATAAATCGTTATAGTAACTCTTTTGCTTATAGTGAAATCATTGTAGAAAATATATACATTGTCTGAAATACAATTTAATAGAAGTTTAGTCGAGATTGTCAGTTGAGATGTGTAGAAGTTACGAAAACTGAAAACATCAAGAGCGACTGTCTTAATTTACTATCTTTATATGCATACATGGGCTCCCCCAGTTAAGGGAAAGGGGGTCGCTTACCACCCCTGGATTGATAAATTATTAAAAAAATAGACAAAAATACCCAAAAATCCAAAAAATCCCGTGATATATTTCGCCACGTTCTGGAAAATTTTCTGCGGTTTTGTCCCCCCTAGAAAATTTTCAGCGGGCGCACATTTTTATCTGTAATTTATGTTTACAAGAAAATTACAAAATAATATTGAATTAAAAAACTGTCTTCTATGTATTATGAAACGGGATTAATAGATTAATAGAATGCGTTTGTGTAAGTTTCGAAATTTGTTATTAATAATCTGACATCATAAGATGAAATTCTAAATATCCCAATAAGATATATTATGTAACAAAAAAATGTAATATACAATATGTTCTTAATGCAACTTCAAATATTTTATCCTTATCCATAAATACACACATTGTCATAATAAATAACTTTATTGTAACAAAACATTATTAAAAAAAAAAATGTGATAGGTAAAAAGTATTGTCGAAATATGATGGGTACGTCGTTATCCTTTTGTTTTAACACCACAATAGTTTACGTGAAAGTCTTATTCTTTTCTGGAGAAATTTTTGATGAAATATTATTGTATGATTGTTTATAGTAGAATATCATCAAAATAAATGTAAATATTGATAACCCTATCGATATGGCGTAGTGGCCACTTGAATGTTTATGCCTTTAGCGTGAATTTACAATGCGCATTATTTGGGATAGAAGTGTTTCCCATTTTGAATTCAGATCGATCAATATATCTTGTCCATTTTTATATAATTCAACACTGAAATTTACACAAACATACAGTTTTTAATACATTGTTACAAGTCGAATAAACGAGCACGTAATAAAACAATTCACTAATTCCATAAATAAAATGCTTTTGGTGGATTTTAATTCGGAAAACACAACACTGTTCAGGTGACCGTTTTAATGAATTACAAAGACAAACAATACATTTACCCGAGCTGCTATGTTGCTTTTTTCCCCATTAAAGTTTGTTATATAAATTAAAATTATAATGAGAAATCTCACTATATTATATCCTAAAATTATCCACTTCATTGACAAGGATGTATTACCTACACTTTGTTTAAAATGTTTACTAAAAATAAAAATAAAAAGGCTGGGATTAACGATATCATAATCAGACTTAGGGGGCAGAAGTTCAAAAACTAGTTACAATTGTTAACTACTGTAAACCCGGACATACATGTATAACCATATTAATTATTTAATTTCTTTAATTTAATTTACCGTATTCCTGCATTACATTTATTAATTCCTTTATTAAATTAATTAATTTGGTTATACGTATATTAACGGGTTAAGTTTAGTTAAAAATTGAAACAAGTTTTTGAAAAGTCTGATCATAGCATAATATATTTTAAATTATAGTTTAGCAGTTTGATATTTCATCTACAAACATAAAGAGGATTATTTTGTTCATTTTAACCAAACCAAATCCATTGTTTTTATATATTTATAAATTTCATTGTCATCGTTTTTTCAATGTTTTATTTCTCATTAAATATGTTTACCTTTAAATCGAAATCCGCAGACGTAGCGATGCTAAAAAGGCTGTTAAAAGTTCAACCGTCGAATCTACAAATAAAATAGATTATTTTTATACTTTTCTAATGGTTGAAGAAAGAAATCATCAAATCACCCACACCAAACTTTGGGATAAATATTGAAAAGGGCGACCATCGTTTACGAATCATGAATATACATACATAACTCTCACATTATTCTTACTAGAGTAGGTACATAACAGGTGCGGAAAAACAATTAGGTGGCAGGTACCTAATACATTTTGATGTAATATTCTCTTTAGGTAGGTAATGTTAGTGAGATGCACCGATTGTACGTAATTAATATGTCTGAACATGTTCACCATTCACAATAGTGTATAATATGAACAATGACAATAGGGAATCGAGTTGTTTTGTTCCACGCTTTATGTAAATCTAATGTGTTAATGCATTTCTGTGATAAAATAATAATGATAATCCACTATAGTGCCTTTGTCACGACATCATTGTTCAGACCATCATAATAATACAAATCATATTTTCAGCTTAAATCATTTTGTATACGCATCGTGCTGCCTTTTAGAGAGGCATATTAAATATTAAAATAAGTAAGAGAGTTTTTCCCTGTTATTAAGAAGTCATTAGATTATTGAATGCATGCAATACTTTTTATTCCTACGAAACGGGTTAATTCAAGTTGCTTTCTCCATAATATGAAGCAACTAATCCGAAATCGGAGAATCCATCATAACAAACGAAATAACACTCATTTTATTTTATTTATTTTTTGATGATATTGTTATTAATTATCATCTTAAATCCACATATTTTCCAATTATATATACATTGTGTGGATATATCTAATTTGTTGATTAATATATTATCAGAACCAGGGGACGGAAATGCAAAAGCCGGTTTCAATTGTTAACTTATGTTAAACCGGCCTTACACGTATAATAAATTAACTGATTTGGATGTAGGTGTAATCCTGTGTTAATGTTAGTTAACAATTGAAACTGGTTTTTGCACTTGCACTCCTAGATTGTACATATGTCCATAAGTAGCAGTGCAGGATTAAGACAATATTGGGCCTGCAGCAAATATTATCAAGCAGTTTTGGTTTTTAATTAAATAGTATACAGTAGCTAAATTTAATTCAGAAAAGACAAAGATACAATGCAGAATACAATAAATTATTATTTGAAAAAAAGTTACACTTGTTGATTATTTTGAATGAACAAATACACTGAGATTGTTTAGATGTGAAATGTTTTTTTTGTACTTATGCATTGATGTAACATTTCATAATAAATAAAGACCATCACCCCCATTGATGGAATTTCCTTGTTGGTCTAGTCAAATATGGAAGAAAAAGGGTCAAACCTCGAAATTTAAGCTTAGAAGCCTTTTTGTAAATAGTTTATCTATCACAAATTTAATGTTCTACAATTTTTATGATAAATTTTAACATCGTTTGAGCAATAGAAACCGACATTATCGTGAAAAACTGATTTTTGTGACCTTTGACCTTGAATAACTTAAAAACCCGTCACTTGATTTTATTCGATTTTTCAGAAAACTTTAAAAACACCAAAATAGAGGTATATGTATAAATTACAGCTTCTAGATTTGACTGGGCTATGTATTGTAAGAGGTTGGCCAGAATATAGTAGAGGTGGTTTCCCAGGCCACCACACAGCAACGAGTCCTTCAGATCTAGTAGATCTACCAAGTGACTCCAGTGGACACCGTTTTTGTCGGCGCTATGGATCGAACCCGAGACTCACTCACGAATTTGTCACACTAACCACTGGGCCACAAGGCGGCTCCATAATTAATTGCTTAGCCTTATTACTCTTCTAGCGACCCTTTACTGTCACAATATAGTAACACGAGCTGTTGATTGAAGCCATTAATAAACGGTAAAGGTATGAGTAAAGCACATCAATCAGAGGTTTTTGCTTGAAGTATATTTATTAATTAATTAATCGTGAGTCAGTCGTGTATCCCTTTGAAAGACAGGTCCTGTTTGTGAGGCGACATCGTTCCGGAATGGGACGACGAGCTGATGATGGTGATACATAATATTTTTTTGTAATACCGCCGCCGTAAAATACAGAGGCGGAATGTCGCTGGCCAGTTATTTCTGTGAGTGGAATGTACGTTTGTGAACCGTACAGAGGAATTCTGTTGATCTATTTCTAAGTTGGCAAACCAGCCAGTGCTTGCTCTCTTACTTGTCTGCCAACAACACTACGAACACTTCTATACGACATGATGAATGAATCGATGACAATGGGATTCGCGTAATATCACCACCGTGACCGCTGCCACTTCATGCACTCTCCGTCTCGACTAAATTATACATTCAAAACTATAATCAATTTCATAATATACCTTGCCACTTTGCATTTAAATAATAGACATTATCAAGCCGTATTTGATTTATAAATATACATATCTATTAATCGTTAAGGCACATGCAATTTCATGCAAACATTTGTGAGGGCAGTTGCGGACTGTTATTTTTTTTAATGGCAGTCATATTTATTTCCGTTAAAATAACAAGCCACTGCCATTCGGTATACATCTGAAATAAAAATAACCACCGTAGTTTCCGAACGAAAGTAGTTATTAATGTAATATATTTTTACTTAATGTTTTAGCGGAGAAAAAAATAGTCAATCTAATTAGTTTATTTTTAAATAAATATTTGCGCTTTTTGTAATAAGGTTTTGCGATGAGTTGAAACAAATAAACCAACTACTTAAATTCAAATTACTATAAATTCAAATAAACTAAAAAAAAACAAATTATCTCTTTACCCTTACGATACACTTATTTCATAATTTTAATCAAGCCTACCCAATGTATATATGTATGTATTTTGTAATCTGACCAATACATAAAAAATGCTACAAAAGTCTATTAGACATCAGGGAAATTGCAGAGATATTTATTCTATGTATTAACTTCTTTTCAGGGTTGGTTAGGTTTGTTGGGACCACATCTAGACCTAGCAACAGGTGTAATAAAACTGTAACGTAATGGTTTCTTAACTACACTTATGAGTTACTTAACTACACTTATGATCGTCTGAGCCTCGGACGAGGCATTAGTTAATAACCGATCAAAAGTACACCAAAGCAACTCTCGCCTAGGAATCCCAAGCTTAAGTTGCGCAGTGCTCTACAATAAATTGTCAACATTTGTAAACCTGTTTTTTTCACCCTCTTAATCGAGGTTTGGTTGTGAAATTATAATTTCATTAATGTTGACGTTAAGTTATTTTTAGGGCAGTGGATGTTGTTTTGCGCACATCGATGATCGATATGCTAATACCATAGATATAATCATAAGATATCACATGAGTGGCTAAATGCGTGTTTAGTTCAAGTTTTGTTTAATATCGTTATATTCCACAGTAAAATGGGTAAATGCATTGTTACTACATGTCATATGGACTCAAACATACACTCAAATACATCTAGGCTCAGTTTTTACCAAAGACTACTTCTTTAAGATGTTTAAAATATCATTGCGTTTTAATCGCAAAAGTATTGTCACAAGCACTCTCAGGGGTTACTATAAATGTGTTGAGTGAGGGAGACACACTTATGCCTTTATCGAATAGGAGAGAAGAGTGCAACAATACGGGTTTACACGAATTATTTATATGCAATGCGATATCTAATGTATATATCTATGGCTAATACGAAGTGACTGTTGGCAGATGAATCGTTCTCAATGGTCCAATACAAGAGGTTCTTATGATTGAGTATTTGATGTTGTAAGGTGTTTGTTTGGCAAGGAGGGCAGAATAGCAGCCCTGGTCGACGCACAGCAGTCTATTTGCAGATGTGGCGCTGTAGTGTGGACCACAAGAAAGGGAAACAACCCAATAAAAACTATTTGTGAACGCGGAGATGAGACCAGACCAGACCAGACCAGACGAGTAGAGTGTTGCAATGCAAAAACAACGAACAGGCGCTGCTGCATCATTACACTATACACACTAATGGCTGCTTCATTATCCGTACACTTGTGCCGTGAGCTAAATACTCGAATTCGAATACTTCAGCCTCGCCACACACCATACATATGTATTATAATAAATACCCTTGTATTGTGTGCTGTACGATGTAGATCAACAGCTACCGGACTTGCCGCACACCCAGGTTCGATGACTTCCCAACACACTACACAAAGAAAACGAATTAAACAATTACTTAATTAATATTCTCCATTGCAACTAATGAAGGAAGCGAATATTACGTACCAAACAAATAGTCACAATTGCGAGAGAAGACAGTGTAAGAACTTTGATACTACAATTTGATATAGTAACTTCTTAAGTAGGTAATGGATTCTCAGGCATACGTCACCGTAAACGTACACCGTAAATACGATGAAAGAGTTACTTATTCAATTAAATATCGATAGTAATTATTAAGTAAATAGAGTTCTTTTCAAGTAAAGTAAATGTAAGCATGCCACTAGTCTTTTTAATTGAAATTTTCAATTTGTTAATGTTTCTTCATGTTCTATTTAATTTTTTAAAAGGGCGGTAATAAGTTGTTTATTTTTTCATTCAGAACATGTTTGAATTGTCAAAATAAATTTTAATAAAATAATTTAATAGGGTTTTCATATAATGACAACACTCATCAGAATATTTAAAAAGCGAGTCTCCCGATAAATACTGTTTTTTGAGAATTGTTATTTATTATTCATTATTAAATATCTCCTATATTAGTTTGAAATTAATTTAATATTATTTTCATTAAAATACCCTTTTCGAGATTTTAGATATGTATTAGTTGAAGTCTCTCGCCTGCAAAGTGCTAATAGGGCGTATTTCGGCTTAGTACGCTTGCTCAGATCAAGATATCTAAGTAGAAGTACCAAGGTAGAATTATACAAGATGCTAATTAGGCCAGTACTAACCTACGGTGCAGAAACATGGGTTATTACCAAGACTGAAGAGGATAGGCTACTTAGGTTCGAGCGGAAGATTCTTAGGAGGATCTTGGGTCCTGTTCAGGAGGCACCGGGACTATTTAGAATTAGACGGAACGATGAGATTTACTCATTATATAAGAGCGTGAACGTAGTGCAGTTTATTAGGGCTTTAACATTAGGTTGGGTTAAAGAGCAGGAGGGATAGTATCGGAAATACTATCCAGCAAGCCTGTGGGTAAGAGAAGGCAGGGTAGACCTAGGCTAAGATGGGCGGACGAGTTCTATAAGGTAGTTAGGAGTTTAGGAATTAATAACTGGAGGAGCATTAAGTGGAAGATGCTGGTGCAGGAAGCCTTGGTTCATCACTGAACTGGAGTGCTTATGATGATGATGATGATTAGTTGAAGTAAAATAATTATATAAAATATTATTCTTCCACCTGGAAAGACTCGCACATACACACATACATACACCCTAGACAATATATTATCCTAAACTAGGTGTAGTGATATATGGGGCCATGAACCATTTTACAACCATAGTGTTTTATTATAAACGTGGTTTGTTACGCTTGTGGAGGAAATTTTGGTAAAGTAATGCATTACCAGGCATACGTCACCGTAAACGTACACCGTAATTACGATATTAGAGTTACTTAAATACACTAACGATCGTTTCTTTGTTCTATAATGCCTCGTCTGAGCCTCGGGCGAGGCTCGAATGAGCAAACAAATGATGACCAAAAGCACAAAAGGCCACAGAAATTTATTTTTGAAAAATAACTGAACGTGAAAATTTTATGACACTTTAGAAAAATGATTTAAATATATATAATACTAATTTTTTTGTCCATTTTTCATTATATAAAAACACGAAATCAAAATAAACATTTTTAATTTTATATAAAATATAATAATATGGATGAATGAGTTTATTATTTTTTGTGTTAAAATATTAATTCCATTGCATATAAACATATTGTTTATTGGGAGCATTATGAATTTCATTTTTCAGTTTCAGAATGATACTTGGCAACCTTTATAGAGCGTGTCGTTAATTAATATTTGTCGTATAATAAAAATTAATTGTGAGTATTTCAACCCTGATTTTTAAAATAAAATGCGGTTTGGTGATGGTGTAAGATGAATTTTATACATGTACTTCGATCGGAATAACGTCTCATGTTCACGATTGTGCAAGACTGTGCCGTGAGTAAATATCTCGTAGTAATATCGTCTTCACAGGGTTGCTAATTACAATATATTATTTACTACTTTTTAATTTAATAATCTCAATTCTCTTCCAAAGGCCTAATTAAGCTTATAACGTCAGGCATATAGCGTTCTAATTGACAAATACCCTCCATATAAATTTCGTCAACCGTGTAATCATATCACCAAACTTGATACCACAATGACTCTTTTAAACCACTTCATCATCATCATATTTTTAATTAATAAATGTAATAGAATGTTCCCAATAGTATCTTCCCGAAAAATAAAGAAAATTCTATATATGTTTTAAGATTAAATTTTTTTTTTTTCATATAGGTACTTCTTATTGTTTTATAATTATAACTATTTTCCTCTTCATTTTTTAAAAATTATTACTCAGTTTTTTAATTCAATATAAATATTCATTTCAAATTTATTGAACAACTAAAGACATATTTAAAAATTTAATACTGTGCTAAAAACGCAGTGATTTCAAAATTGTGCAATGTATTTAATTTAAAATGTTGTCTTTAGGTAGAAAAGGGTTTTTTATTGCGATTATTAATGATAATAACTAGAATGAAGCATTTGGATTTTTTTTTTAAATATTAATCTTTAACTACGTATATATTGTCTTATAAAGACAATACATACGTAGTTAAAGATTTTGTTATCTTACCTTCAGTCCTACTTATCCATCAATTCAATAATAAAGTATAACAATAAGTTTAATTGTACCCAATATCCATATTTAAGATCCATTGCTCAAGCTTTAGTTGCTCACCACTTAATCCCTGTGATGATGATAAATAAAAATAAATTAGTTCAAGCTATTTGACTTGTCTAGATTTTTTTGTGGATTGTACCAAATTTCTCTTATATGATATACATAGGTACATAGTTTTTTTTACAAAGTATTAAAGATTGCCTAACCTTGTTTTTATTAGTAGTTTTATAGTGAGTAGTAGTAGTAATGCAGTCTGAGGGATGTTATTTTAGTGTTGGGCCCAGAAGCATTCCTGCAATGTCTGCAAGTGCCCCTTGACTCTTGGCGAGTATCAGCCAATACCTTTTATAAAATAATGTCAGCCATTCAGTAATCAACACCGAAGTTATATTCTATGTCCTGTATTTATTTGGTCATGAGGAGTATTAAAAAAATCATTATAGAATTTTTTAAATGCAACGGCTGTCTTACAATTCACCAAAGATAAAATTTTGATAAAAAATACAATTTTTGTATTATATGATTGATTCAACAAGTAAAAAGTAATGTAAAGAATAAATTGTATAATAGGGGCTCAGATTTTCCGTATTTTTATTTTGTATTACTGTGTCCTAAATTTTATAGATATAGCTTCTAATTTCCTCCTCTAAGGTTTAATCGTCTAATGTTTGGCATAAACTATCTTCATTCATTAATCATTGCATTTATAAAATATTCAGTAATACCCATTTAAGCCCAGTTGCAATGTTATATCTAATAATTTAAAACAATAAGAATTTTTGCTTTTATTCAGATTACTTGTTGGGTGAATTTTAGGACAGCTAAGTTTACAGGGACATAATTACAAATAAATAAATTTGCGCATCTGGGTGAACTCTTCTCCACAAATTCTGCCACCCATAGAGCTTGTTTAGGAGCGACCTTATATAAATATAACATATAAATGATTGATTCCTACAACTTACTTTATTTTATTTTATATACATTCTATTTACACATTTTTTTTATATAATACTAATATTTATGTTTACTTTTTGTTTACCTTTTTTATTACTATTGTTTTTGTCTATAAAAATAAATATATGGATAGTAAATCCCAGAAGATCCTCGATTATCTAAACCTATCAATCCCTCAACTAAAAGGCAATTTTTGAAAAAGCATATCGTTGCTTCACCATCAGTTTATCGAAAAATGAGAAAAACTTTTAAAATATATTTTTTCCATTCCAAAAATCTATTATGTATGTATTTGAAATCGTTCGAATAATGAAAGGAAACGCCTTACATATATTTTACATCTAACAATGTGA
This sequence comes from Agraylea sexmaculata, assembly GCA_022606485.1. Lineage (NCBI taxonomy): Eukaryota > Metazoa > Arthropoda > Insecta > Trichoptera > Hydroptilidae > Agraylea > Agraylea sexmaculata. The sequence goes on from JAGTTH010004746.1 coordinate 95,949, forward strand.
CAATTTGTCGATGTAGTCCATTAATAATAAATCAATTGTATTATTAAATAAGTAATTTAAATTTGAATGCGATTTTGTATTAAGTAAGTAAAAGATCCCCCTTTTTATTTGGCAAGTCTAGTCTGCGTCACCCAAGCATTTTTCTCTCTGCGCGTAATTTCATTGTGAAAAATGTATTTACCCTAAATATTTGATATGAAATCATGATGGATTCATAACATTATTATTAAAATGTTGACTGTGTGATAAAATGAATATTATGTATCTTGTAGCAAGTATCCGCGTAGGAGTGTTGATTACTTGGCGCCTGTAGACCATTGCACAAATACGGTACTTGTTGTTCCATACATTCAATGAAATAATATCACGAGGCTCGTTTAATAAATTAATTCATTATAAAACGATCCTTGAAGAGTTTCCGTACACACATAACTATGATGATTATGATAGTAGGCACTTGAATGGATGAAAGCAACTTGTCTCAATAAAAAGTCACGGTTTGTCTGCCTTCAAGTTCAGCTAAAAGAACCTAACCTAACTCACCTTTCTAACCTAAATCAAACCTATTTTCGTAATATTATGGTTGTTTATGTAATACTTGTGTAAATGAATTAATTTAATGATTACTTTCTAACGGATGAAGCTATTTTTTAAAAACTAAATCTCAACCAAACCTACTGGCACTTGAATGATGTGAAGGCGGTTCGTAATTAAAATAGTAGAAGTCATTTAATTATTGCTATGGTGATTTGTGAATGCATGTTTATTTTGCTTTGCATACATATCAAATACTAACTAAATAATATAGTCTTCAAATTAACAAAAATATTATCCAGTCAAAAATGTATTACCGTTTTATCATCGTTTTAATACACTTTGAAATAATGTTTGTTTCAATAAGTTTTTTTTTACCTGTTGTGTATGTAGCCTGTTATACAAGATCACCGACAGAGCGGCTCTTTCCACATTTTTTTCAGCATTCACCCACATTCGGGGAAATCTGGGTCGAGACAATCGATTGGGATTTAATTTCACTCATGAACACACAACCAATTGTTGTGTAATTTATGCAAAATTATATATTCAACAATATGTATTATGTCATGCTAAATTAGAATGGACAAACCTCACGATCAATTTATGGACTAAAACCGATTGAACATTTAAAATAGATTAATATTCAACATTTAATATCGGTATGCTTTCGTATTAGTGGTTTGAAAAAAATATAGATCACATATCGCCTGCTCCAGCATATAATATCGTAAGTGCAAAAAAAAGTCTTTATGGAACTGAATTGCATGTATGAAATGTATGAGTCGTCAAAAAATTTTTGATTTTCAATCATTACTTAACCTATTAAGTGGGACTTTTTGAAATAGTAAAATAGTCCTATTTGACCGACAACTAATGTAGATTCATCTATTATCTATAACAAATTTCATGTATATGTCAATAGAAGGTATTAAATCGTAAATTGTTATATAATATACATAATAATTAAATCGAGTGACACGTGACAGGCAGTGTTGCTAGATTGAATATGTACTCAGTTCCATAAGGGCTTAAAGAGCAAACAGATTTTTTTTTGCACTTACGATATTATACGCTGGAGCAGTCAAATATTCTTGTTTTGGGTGCTGTGCTTCGCGTTTCTCTATTGATGGTTTATTTTAACACATTACAGTTGGAGAGTAAATGAGATTGTGAATAGTGTAGCTAAAAATTTCACAAAGCAGCCAGTATTTCCGCATTGTTGGCATGTGTGTTTTTTGTGAAGCACTAAAATAGAATATAGTGAAACTTACACCTCTAGTAATAATAGTGTAGTGTTTGTACGTGCGTAAGTATGTTAGAGGCGGCCAATGTGGCGTTTGTTTGTTTTGTGTTGGCGGTTCGAAGAGACTATAATACTGTATTTCATTAAATTATATATTATACATAATATAGTATATATATAAATATATATAGTTATAGTGTTGAGGTTGTAGTGGTGGTAGATAACCGGCATACCAAACAGCCTCCAGGACCGGTCCACAATGGACCACGCACTCCACCACTATCCAATACTACTATCGCAACGGTTTTTACAGTTCCACATCTTCCCACTATAACTATACTCATATACTCACTATCGATACTATATAATATACGACCAGACTCTCATCATATAAACATAAGATATCGCATGAGTGGCCAAATGCGTGGTTAGTTCAAGTACATCAAGTAGCCAAAAACATGAGTTACCTGGCAAACATTATACTGTAAACATCTCTCTTCATATCTTCAGTTATATTTCACAGTAAAATGGGTAAATGCATTGTTACTACATGTCATATGGACTCAAACATACACTCAAATAAATCTAGGCTCTTTTTTTACTGCTGACTACTTCTTTAACATGTTTAAAATATTATTGGGTTTTAATCGCCAAAGTATTGTCACGACCACTCTCGGAGGTCACTATAAATGTGTTGAGTGAGGGAGACACACTTATGCCATTATCGAATAGGAGAGAAGAGTGCAACAATACACGGGTTTACACGAAATTGACACGAATTATTTATATGCAATGCGATATACAACATGTATTTTATTGAACTATTAATGGTCCAAGTCGGCTAGTTAAACTTTTAAATTTTTAATTATTATTTTTAAAAGTTTGAGAATCTTGCGTATTTACTTATTAGGTGATTGACCGCCTGATTTGAATGTGTAAACAAAGTACTAAAAGCGTAATTTCTACCAAAATGCACTACGCACATTGCAAGTAAACAACAACAAATTCGAATTTGAACTTAACCTTGAACTCGAACCAATGCGATGACATCATAAAGTGAGCTCATACTTGTTTATTGTAAGTTTTAATAAATGTATATTAATAAAACCGAAGATCCTCAAGCTGTCATAATAAATTATTTTATTATTATTAAATTATGATGAAAATATTTTAGTTTCAATTAAAAACAAGTTATATATTGTTTTTATCCCTGCCTATAAAACACTTGATGGCCGTCTGCACTCAAACTTATAATTACGTTATGTCATTGTGATTCTGCCCTTACAATAGACCGATTTTAAATAATTACTGCTTTAACATTAAAAACGACTAAGGAGCCACTGTACTCATTTATTGACCGTTGACATCGTGTATAGTAAATTATTGAGGAGAGCGTTGTTGAATATTAGATTTACGTTAAAAATGTATGTGTGAAATGAGTGGGAAAAGATGTCCTAGAAAAACGTGGCTGGTGATGTTTCTGTTGTTTTATATGTGTGAGGGCCAAAATAATATTCCACGGATTTGTTATTTATTTTTTAAATTTATTTTTCAATCCAGGGGAGGCAAGCGACCTCCCTTAAGTAATGGATTCTCAGGCATACGTCACCGTAAACGTACACCGTAAATAGGATAGTAGAGTTACTTAGCTACACTTATGATCGGTTTTTTATTAGTTAATGCCTCGTCTGAGCCTCGGAAGAGGCACTAATTAACAAAAAACCGATCAAAAGTACAGAAAAGATCCAACAATCCAACAAATCCTAAGCTTTAACCTCGATGATTATTTTAATCGCTTATTCAAGAAAGGGATAATCCGAACTGTCAACTTTTCAGAAGACAATACCAATTAAGCGATTTTTAATAGTAACCAATATTATGACCAGAGCTAGGGGGCGAAAGGTCATAAAAACTGGTTTCAATAATTAATGATGAATTAAATGATGTTAACCCAGCCCCATGCTTACAAACAAAATGATTTATTTATGTATTTAATATAGTAGGATATAAATATAACTTTAAAAAGGCGTTATGCATATATTCGTTACTACCTGTAAAAGTATCATATCATCGTTACCTGTTTACGTTAATCTAAATATAGCCTCCAACGTATTTGCGTAATGAGTCTCGTAATCGAATTCGTAATACGTAATGAATTGTTCGCACTATGGCCTAAATTAAACTTCTTTATATTGATTAATCAATCGGAAGTATATAAAAATAGTGTGTGCTTTAGTTAATATTTTCAATATAATATTAATATTTTTTGTGTTAATTATTGAATAGGAAGTATAGAGGCATGTCTGGCATCATTGAACTATTTAAATGCTTTTTTTATTTCTAAAATCAAACCATCATTATAAGCAGCTTACCCGATGAGCTTGACGTTGTACAATTATAATTTTAATAGAGTGTACTTTCTTTTGAACACATTCATAAAACGTGACTAAATTATCCACGCTTTAATTATAAAAATATATTAGCATATGTATGTAATTGCCAAAGGTATCTGAAAGTTGGCAAACTAATCATTATTAACTTTTATTATTTAATGATTGAAATATTTTATATTATTGATGATATGTATTTTTACATAAACAATTATATTCAGCGGTCGAATTGTAAAATAATTTTATCTTCTTCTATTAATATCCCAAAATTTAAATAAATTAAATACCACTAAACAAATAATATAATAATAAAAATATAACCGGTGCAATATTGAAAACAGGTTTTTGCACCCTCTTAGCTTTAGATTAGGTAATTTTTACTTAATGGTTGTAGTCATTGTTTACATAGTGTCGCCAAAAAAGCCACTCACATAAAGGACACTTGACTGTTTCCAAACCTTCAAATTCCTTATATTTAATTGTGTTTACTGATTAAAGTGTGTCTGAGGGTTATACCTGGCTCCTTAAAAGAAGGTGACTGAATGTAATATGTGCGGTTCTAGGTCATTATTTAAAAATGTGGTGATTTTTCCACTAATCTAATGAATTTATCATGAGATCGGTTTACACGTGTTGGGACTGGAAGTGGAATACATATTATAAGTTCGACGGCGGAGATTAAACAACCGTAAATAAAATTTTGCATTTCCTGTTAAATAATGTATTTATGTACATCGGAACTGGGAAAAGAGGTGATTTGTTTCGAAAATGTAGTGTTTGAGAGTTGCGCGTGGATTGCACAATGGTTGACGTCAATCCCAGACATGACGTTATGTATTGTCTTCGCCAATAATATTATGTGGGTGTATTGCTCTTTAATAACTCTAATTATACTAAGTTAAATAACATTCTTATAATGTCCTCTCTCTGTGATTCAGTAGCTGGTCGGAACAGGAAGGTTCATCTCACATATAAACATTATATCATTGTTGTACGTTACATATAAACATCATATAAATTTGGATACTTAAAAACCGTACAACAAATAAATTAATCCTTTACATAATATAATTTATATGGTCTGCTTTCTTTGCAGATGGTGTTTGTGTCGATTTGCACAATTTTACAGGAGATACCAAAAACCGATTCAAGCTGAAAGACGTAGTCTTAAAACTACACATTTTTAAACATTTAGATTTTTTATGAAACCTATATATAATTGAGATATATTTATTGCCTTTAAATGGGTGCATGTAGATACGAATTATAATATTTGCTATCTAACAATTTAAACAATTTAATTCTGGAATTAGAAATATTTCCAAAATTTCCACATTAAAAATTCCCACATGGCATAACATCAAATATTTTTAAGTTATCAGCTAGAAAATCCAAAATTGATTCTTATATTTTCATACTTTGGTTTAATTTCTTGTACCCAAGTGGGTTAATCAGAAAGGAGAGAAAGTCCCCATAATTTTTAATCCTACTTGATTTAATAAATTAACATTTCTGAAATGGTTTCTTCAAGCAACTCGAAAGTTGTGCAATCAATTGGTTTGTACAATAGTTATTGCACAAAATTGAAACACTTGTTGATATTTGACTCTCAAGTTAGGTAGCTCATTGTTTGAAGTCTTTAAGTGTAGTGACTAATCACAGCCATTGGTATCTTGCCTTTGAGTTTGTCTAAACGTTGATATATGCTTTACAAATCTTATTGTATTTGTTCTATAGTCAATAATTTACAAATATAATTTTATCTGTGAATCGATGAATTGTGATAATAATTATAACTGAATGTTGGCCCACTCCATTGACTCCAATGACACTCGAATGAACAATCCTTCCCCATTTATTTATATCCTTAAAGACCTCCCTTTTCCCCTTTATAGTGGGATTAAATTACACTAATGAGTTATTGTTTAATTGTTTTATAATTAAATTGACGGGTATAGTAGAGTTCACTCTACTCATAGAAGCCCGACTAAATGAACTACCTCTACTCTACTCTATCCATAACTATGGTCGTATAATTGAAAGCTAATGGAAACATTATAATGTATTGTCATCGCTGAACTTGGGGATGGATTATAACATTGCAGAGGCGTGTTATTTCAAAGTCAAAGTCGTGGTGTGTTTTGAACTGTGCGATTTTCAGCGGATATTATAAAGAGGAGGAGGTAAATAAGATGAAGGTGGTGTGTGTGCGTGTGTGCACTTGTGTGCAATATGTAATAGTGTGTGTGTTGCTATGTGTGTGTGTGTACAGTTGTATGTGTGGGCGTGTGTAGTAGAGTAGAAAGAGCTTTGGGCCACTCCACACCTGATGTAGTAAACCGTGAAGGACGCCCGTCACCAGTGGCGCCTCGAAATATAATACCGTATTTAAATAAATCATTAACAAAAACAATATTAAGAATTTATAAATACGTCTTTCAATTCTTAATAATTATTTTGGACGCCTTATTTTCATTTTTACGTAATTTAACATACAACATTTCTTGTTTGTTAACATTCTTATTAACATTATATTCTTGCTTGCTTGCTGCTATTTCTATAATTCTGACAAATGTTCATCGTTGCCGAACCGCATTAGGTTTTTACTATAATGACAAGGTGATGATGGTTCATGCTTTACTATTATGATTGATTGTATATAAAATAAAAAATATTTGTATTATTTCAAATTGAAGAAAGAAATTTTACACTCAATGGAAAAAAGCTCTAAAAATTTCATTTATACATGCAATACCATTGAAATAAAAATTCTTTACAATCATTCTATAAAATACTCATCTATAGAGCTACATGAATAAATATTCAATATTGTAGAATAGGATTTTCTGTATTCATAAAAAATAAACAAGAGATATTAAGTCATTTCATGAAGTTTCATTTCACAGTAAAATAAATAAACGTAATGTAAGTAAAACACCTTTAATCTAATAAAGAAGCATATGGATGACTAAAAGTAAGATTTTGTCGAGTCCCATTGTTAAAATACAACATTTTCTTTGTATGAATAAGATATAAGATGATTTATATCTAGTATTTCCATATCTTTAAATACCATATTTTTGAACAGGTTAGTCAGTTAAATTAAACGAATAGTATATTATTCAAATTTCATATAAATTTGTTAATTTTATGTATATGTTTATTTTTAGAGGATTAGGTAAATACATGTATGAAGAAATGGCATAAAGCAAAAATACATAATACGTTTAAAGTAGCTTGTAATCTTATGTAATAAAATAAAATAAAAATATTTTCACGTACGTATACTATCCAAATATTAATATAAAATAATTTATATGTAAACGTTAAAATCAGATATATTGTTATTTTATATTTAGATTCGACATTTCATACTAAGTTGGGACCAAAATAGGGACTCTCACATTTAATTATGAAAATACCTTTTTTATTTTTCCTTACATAATTGAGACAATTGAACCTTTACGTTATTATATATTTTTTTGCTTTTGTCTGAGACTAGCCCGATCCATTGGAAAAAATAACCTTTCGTAAGATACTTGCCACCTTAAAATTCATAAGTATTTTTATGCATCTTTTTATTCTCGGTGCATTCCATATTCTATTATTGATGACATCAATTATATTATTTGTCACGGCGAATGTAATTATACCAATTACACTGATTAAGTTGTTATATTGAACTATACAAGATGCTAATTAGGCCAGTACTAACCTACGGTGCAGAAACATGGGTTATTACCAAAACTGAAGAGGATAGGCTACTTAGGTTCGAGCGAAAGATTCTTAGGAGGATCTTGGGTCCTGTTCAGGAGGCACGGGACTATTTAGAATTAGACGGAACGATGAGATTTACTCATTATATAAGAGCGTGAACGTAGTGCAGTTCATTAGGGCTTTAACATTAGGTTGGGTTAAAGAGCAGGAGGATAGTATCGGAAATACTATCCAGCAAGCCTGTGGGTAAGAGAAGGCAGGGTAGACCTAGGCTAAGGTGGGCGGACGAGTTCTATAAGGTAGTTAGGAGTTTAGGTATTAATAACTGGAGGAGCATTAAGTGGAAGATGCTGGTGCGGGAACCCTTGCTTCATCACTGAACTGGAGTGCTTATGAAGTTGTTATATTTGATATTAATAAATGATATTGATATAGAATAATAATATGACTCCACTGGTGAAATAATATGCTACCCCCGCCATGTCCCCCACTACCACAACGTGGTGTAGTAGTAAACCGGAATGGCCGGTCGTTGTCAGTGCCGAGGCAACTCTGTTAACGAGTGGTTGTGCTATAACTGAATACTAGTGTTTAATACCCAACTTCGTATCCTTCAATGTCTTCCTGGTGAACTTACTCCGACTACCACAACAACCGTACAAGTGTTTCTATTGGATTTGACATCTCGAGGCGGGCGCAAGAAATGCAAACAGATTCACATCCAGCTTGTGTGAGTATACTTTTGAGGAATTCAAATTTAATGTTTGATGTTTATTTATAGACGTTTACGCAATTTTCGAATAATGTCTTCTGTGACATGCTCTTCGAATTCATTCATTCATACTCGCACGTATTTCGACATAACGTACTACGTTCAGAACTCATTCAAACCACAACGTATGTATTATAATATGTATACTATACGAGAAACGCTACCGTCTCAATGAATACGTTCTCGTAGTTTATTATGTTTTCAATAATATATTGTGTAATATTATACCCGCACCTGAAAAACCATGTTTATTTGTAAATGAAACTTTCACGTAGTCATCGTCGTTTATTGGGTAAGGATATATTTGTCCAACTTTCCCAAACACTTGGATTTTTCAGTGTACCGTGGTGTTATTTAAGGAGAAAGTCGTACAACATCGGTGTGAGTCAGACGGAGTTAAAGACTGGCTAAAGCAATATGGTTGTTTTTTTATGCCTTTGTCCATAACTCTCATGGCATTCAGCCTCTTCTCTTCTGTACTCGAGGATTGTAAACACGTGTGCGTTTTATAATATTTAATATTCACAATCATCATCTGGTAACTCTAGGATGGCGAACTAGCTCGAAAAATCCACCAATCCTAATAATTTTCATACTGACATAACACGTGGGTTTAACTGTGCAATTATGTTTAAAACAGTTTTAGTTTAATGTTGCTAATTATTTGGGGATAATAATCGGTTGGTGTAAAAAACGTAGGTTGTACACAAAGGAAACGTAGGTTGACGTATTTTACGCATCGTAGCTTCGACGCCCATCCGGACTTTTCATTGTGCCTTTACTACAATGAAATTTACATTTCATCATCACAGTCATGGTTTCCGCACCTTTAAAATGCTCATTTTGGAATCGCGTGTAAATAATATAAACATAAGATATCGCATGAGTGGCTAAATGCATGGGTAGTTCTAGTAGATCAAGTAGCCAAAAATATCAGTTACCTGGCAAACATTATACTGTAAACATCTCTCTTCATATCTTCAGTTATATTTAACAGTAAAATGGGTAAATGCATTGTTACTACATGTCATATGGACTCAAACTTACACTCAAATACATATAGGCCTCTTTTTTTCAAAGAGTACTTCTTTAAGATTCAAACATTATTGCGTTTTAATCGCCGAAGTATTTTCACAAACAGTCTCAGGGGTCACTATAAATGTGTTGAGTGAGGGAGACACATTTATGCCTTTATCGAATAGGAGAGAAGAGTCCAATAAACGGGCCACACGATTATTTATAAGCGATATCTAATGTTTATATCTATGATTTAAAGGAAGAATCCTTATAATATTTTTTAAATTACCGTCCGATATTGATTGAAAAAAGTGTTTTATTCACCACAAACCCTTTCAGTATAGTAGTATTCAAAGAACTCCATAAAATATCGCATATATGGTTAGGTTGTATTGAATATAATAATTAATATTCACGGTACAGATTGTAGTTTGTATAACGGCCGCTTTATAATATATCGAAATACGTATTAGGAGAATTCTAAATCTGTCTATACCTCCCACATATATCTAGACGTCTTTCTAATACACAATAATATTCATTTCAAGTGTGATTATGTGTTGTGTGAAATGGCGGATACACGTGAACATAATATTTATTTTGTGCCCAAACGCAGACGTCATTAGAGTCTTGTGCCAAAACTGCTTTTCAAGGACTATTCAATGAACAGCACCAAATCGCTTTATCCCAATGACATTAAAACCTATTAACCAATAAAAAAGTGACGAGTACATTTCAATTGCATTATAAAGTGTTAAGTACAATGAAGGTGCTAAAAATTAAGTGCGTTTGAGTGTCGAATTTATTGTCAAGTAGTTTCGAAATGACAATTGCTATAGACGTATTACGCCATATTGATTATTTTGTATGGCTTTGTCTACAACTGTGGTCATTTAGTAATAATTGTAATTAAGGGATTGGAATGTTATTTTTATTCTGACAATGCGCCGGAAACTGAGGTTAAGCGGTCTGCACTGTTTTGCCTGTAGAAGTTACTACTGTTTAATAGATTAGTTACTACTGTTAAATGAATTGATCGTGTGCCGACAAACACGCTTTTTGCCAATTCTATTTCTAGATTCTAGTCCACGCCTCAACGCCGTGTATATTTATTATCGCTGATACAAATAATTTCATTGAGAAGTGGTGAAAATTATTTCCACGTAGCTGGCAATCTTATGTATGTATATATATATATTACTTCATTGTTCACCGGTGCTAAATAACGAAGATAAGGTTATCACTAATATGAACGATATCGGTCCGTTTTGGCAATATTTTTATCACATCGGGCTTATGTCATGGCCTATGCCACCCATTCATGGATAAACATAATATATTTTTATAACCAAGATCACCGGTGTTATTTAACATTATTTACGGAGACCTTTACCCCCGATAAAATATCCATAAACATTTGTTGTACCTGCCAATGTCAGTTGTTGGCTGCGATTACCAATTGGACGGGTGACCGTTGTTGACATTGATTATTTTAAAAACCTGGAATCACAAATAATTAGTTTGACCATTAAGGTAGTATTGGACATATTGTCTATTAAAAGAAGGCAGGATATAATGAAGTCTTACTAAATATAGATGTTTAGTATGCCTACTTAATTTATGCACAATTTGTTTGATGCAAATAAAATATCCATTTTAGTGATTTGTCTCATCTATGAGGTATTTTTTTTTCAAATTATCAACAGTATTTTTGTTTTCATTTCGGCAGCTGAGTCATTATTGAGTTTGTTTGTCGCTCAACTCTGTGATTATCGTCGGGCAAAATTCATTCATTATCGCATTTATAAATTATAACATGTGTCCACAAGTATTTTATATTAATATAGTAATTTATTGAAATGCTGCCTAGTGAGGAAGTCTAAATTGTATGGCAATGTAATTAAAAACACTACTTACATACTGTGTTATCAGTCGAACATTATCGCAGTGAAATTCTTCCTCCGCAATCGTCCAACTTGTCACGTTTCTGAAGAACGTGAAAATAATTCAAAATAAATTCGGAGTTTGTTTAAAGTAAAATATTGTCGAGCATGTCAGTTTTATTGTATTTGTTATGGCGAGTCACATATTTACTTACCTGTGCCAGGTACCGTGTAATTTCGAGCACCGGTATTGAATATCATTTCAAAATATCTTGCACTGTCAATACGACTTTTGATCTACGAATTCAGTTTTTTGTGGACTTAAATTGTTAAACTGCTGTAATTGACTCGTGTTTGCATTAACATTTAATAGCGTATCCAATCATCTGTGATGACTTTTAATTGCCCACAATTTTTCCAAGGCACATGCTAATGTTGTTGGGGTTTCCTCGAATACCCCAGGCGCTTCTGATGACAAATGTAAGCACCCACTTTGATTTGCAACCAAATAATATTATTTATACATACAAATTACTCATTTACAACTCCCTTCGAATCGGACAATACATACGATTTGAAATAAGGTATATTTGAAAGATTTTATACCATTATTTAATTCCTGATTTTAAACATATTAAAATAATTATGCGTTGGGGAAAATTATACGCAAAATATAATGTAACATTCTAAGTTTAATTTTAAGCTGAAATTTTCAATGTTTTTTTTTTAATAGTTTACTGTTTTTTTAAACGCATACATATTTTTATATTTGCGATGTTTATATATATTGGTTTGAATGTAATTGTATTTAAAAAATTATTATATTATTTCGATATTGATATTATGAATACATTGCCTTCGATCTCATACATTTCATTCCAATATTGCTAAGTTCCATAATGTCTTAAAAGCATAAAAAATGTTAATGCATTATTATTATTTATTAAAAAAAAAAAAAAAAATATATATATATATATATATATATATATATATATATATATATATATATATATATATATATATATAGTCAAAAAATTATACATGAAATAATTAGGTTTTTGTTTTAGTAATGTTAACTATTACTAGTTACACAGGTCACCGACTTAATAATCAGTATTTACCTTACAATACAGGAAATCAGAGTAAACCTGGATCAAGACGATATATCGGGATTTGATTAATATAATTACCGATCTCCCAGTCGTAATAACCGGTCAAATCAATTTAAAAATTCTTGACTTTTTGTGGGATTCGAACCCATGACCACAGTATTTGTAGCCACGCTTCTTATCCCTTGAGCTATGAAAAATGGGTATTAAATTATGTACTATTATCACAAATGACACCTAAGTTTGTACATGTATAGAAAATGTTTATTTTAATTATATTTATATCTGTAACATGAATTTTGAATATTTGAATCGGAGTTGTAGGTACTTTTTTTAGGCTGCGATTAACAACCCTTATACAATATTTTTTTCTTATATAAAATACGTACATAATAAAATATTATATATGTAAAGACATTTGATCATATTGTCTCTTTTTGTACTATTCTCAGATGTGATTTGTCATGTACAAATTGTCCGCCGTGGCTCAACGGTTACACAAATCGTCCTCGAATTCGATACCCAGCACGTGAAAAAAATGACAATCGACCCAAATTTGGCGGATTTTCTAAACATATTGCTCGATGTTGTACGAATTGATTTGTAAGCATTGCATTGTATTCAACCTGTGGTGTGTTAGTTGGTGATAGAATGTTTCATATATATTATTCAAATTAGCCGCGTATCAAAGCTCTGTCGTCTTCTAAGAAGTGTTACATTAATGCATGAGTCAACCTATGGTTGCCTTTAATATATTTGTATATTTTTATTTCAAACCATATACATACTTATATAAAACATCTGGTTTCATACGCTAGATCGAGTCTTCAATATGTTTTGGGAATATCGTCAATTTACCCAAACGTTCTTAGAATTTTGGGAAATTTTCATATTGAACCCATCGAAGCGTTTATGGCATTCAAACTTTCGCAAAATATAATTCAACCACCCGATTATTGATAACATAATTAGCAAACCTCGTCCGAGAGGGTCAAAAACAGTGTTTCAATTGTTTATTTTTATTATATGGTAAAATATTTATTTAATTAAATAAAAAAACTCGTGAGAGCTTTTTTAAAGAGTAAATAAAAACAAAAAAAAAAAATGGTATGAAATAAAAAATATTGTCGAAATAATAGATATAAAGTATAGTACTATTATATACATATGTAAAACATAGAGAATAAAGTTATGTAAAATAATCCTGTAGGTGGCAGAATTGGTGGAAAAGAGATCACGCATAATCGTTCCCAAGTCGTAGTAATCTATTCAAAGGAGATAATTGGATGACGAATACTGTGGATAGAGTAGAATATTAAATTTGTTGAAATTTGCATGAACTTTATAGTTTTTTCCATGAATGTAATATTTGATTAATGATAATATGAGTAATATTATTGTTGCAGTGCTCGAATACGACAAAGCACTTCATTACACCCACATGTACTAGATATGATTATTAGTTATTTTCTGCATTCAGTAAGAAATTTTTATTGAACAGGAAAACAGTATTAGAAACCCCAATTACTCACTACTGAGTACTTCACAGAAACACCTAAAAAGCTGATTCCAATATGGTGGCACAAACTCGATTCCAATAGCACTATTAATAGTATTAATCTTTTTTTTCAATTACTCTTGCGATACCCTAACACCCCCTACAATATTCTCAGTTATTATACCAAATTTAATTGGTTTCCGCTTAAATCTTAATTTAGTGTGAACAACGTCAAAAAATTTTATCATAGGGGAAAACGCATATATTGTATATTTTCGAATGGGAAAACCATGCAATAAAAGATTAAATCCAGAATATTATTTATTCTGATCCATACATACATGTTGTTTTAATAACCAGCTTAGCAAAGAAACATAATTTTAATAAAAATAATATGTACTTAATTACTAGGTGTTGAAGATGCATTCCTAAAATATTTCAATCAAATAAATTTGTGATGAATTTAATTGGTTCTTAACGTGTTGTAGGAAGTATGAGGCATAAAAGGAAATGCAAGTCTTTTCAATTGACTCTTTTAAATAATCATCATCATCATAAGCACTCCAGTTCAGTGATGAACCAAGGCTTCCCGCACCAGCATCTTCCACTTAATGCTCCTCCAGTTATTAATTCCTAAACTCCTAACTACCTTATCTTAGCCTAGGTCTACCCTGCCTTCTCTTACCCACAGGCTTGCTGGATAGTATTTCCGATACTATCCCTCCTGCTCTTTAACCCAACCTAATGTTAAAGCCCTAATAAACTGCACTACGTTCACGCTCTTATATAATGAGTAAATCTCATCGTTCCGTCTAATTCTAAATAGTCCCGGTGCCCTTTTAAATAATATGATTGTATAATAAAAAATGCGTTGATTGAGTGAGGATTTCCCGCGCATGCTCAATGCTATGATTGTTCACAAAACAATGTGTGTAATAGTGAAATAGTAGGCGATAGAACGGTAGTATTTTATAGTAAGTACAATCTTGTAGTATATAGTAAAGAGAGCCATTAGAGATCGCTCGCGCCACTACTTTGCATACAATGGCGGTGTATCTCTCATTGTTTTGCCCACACAGTACAGACACATTCACCACCATTACAAGGATAAAAGAATAAAATGTCCGCTATCGTAATTGCCACTTGGCTTGGCCCTCAATGAAATATTTTTCTGGCTACAACAACCCACATTCCGGTGGATCGCCTCGTTTAGCTTGTTTTTGCAATCGTATGCCACCGACCGATTCAGACCGAATAAATGAATGAATAACATTAAGTAGCTTTGAACGATGTTAAAATATAAATGTCACGTTGAATATTCTCATCTTAATATACAACCTTAAGGTAACAAATCATATAATTATAATACTAAGATTCCGTATTTCAATCGTACAAATTGTTTGTTTCAAATTACTTGCAACATGCACCAGTCATTGACACCGACACCCTCTAACATAAAATATTTTTCATATGGAATCTATATTTCCTTGTTATTTATTTATATTTCTACATATTATTAGATAACGAAAAAATTCTTATTATGATACTGCATTTAATTTACTCCATTATAATATTCATATGAGTTTCAAACTGGAGGTAATAATGCAGTTTGATTAAAGAGTGAATATTAGTTTTCAGTCAAAAAAATTAAACCTGCAATAATTAGGTTTTTCATAAATAATGATTTCAAGAAATTATCATAATATTATATGACCAAAAAATAATATACGCCCCGAAGCCCTTTTTGAGAAGGTTTTTACAATTTTTGTTTTTTTTAGACAACAAAGTCTGTTAGTGATTAACTAGTTACATGTCACCGACTTAATAATCACCTCAGTATTTACCTTAAAATCCAGGATATCAGAATAAATGTGGATCAAGATGATCGACCAAGATTATTCCTAATCTCCCAGTCATAATAACCGATCAAATCAATATATATATTTTTTACTTAAGTGGGATTTAAACCTTATCACTTAGCTGGGATGCCACGTTGAATATTTTTATCTCTAAAACATTTATTAAAACAATATTTTTCATATTAACGATTTGTCATATTTAAATTGTACAAATTGTTCATTTAAAAGTACTTGCAAGATAATATCACTATAATCACAATAACTTTACGCTGGCAGAGATAGAGAACTATCTAACCGATGGCTATAATTGTAATGTCATATTATCATAAATATCTAGTTCTGTGACATTTGCTCTATAAAAATAATAAATAAAGATATGGGTGATATGGTTGAATAAGAACACAGTCTACTTATAAATATTGTGTGTTAGACGATTGATTCGTTCTAATATGAATGTATGTTATTGATCATTCAGTCTTGACTCTATAGAAAAGCTGTATAATAAAGAAGGCATAATCGATATTAGTAAATCCATAAATTGTCCAATTGACAATCGTTCTTGATATCACGAAGCCAGTTTGTCAACATGAAGCGTCTGCTTATTCGTTATTATATAACACTTTGGAGAAGAGACACGCGACAATTTTATTATTACATTTATTATCACCGCCCATTCCAAACTTGTTTCTGTGCTTAAATTAAAACAACACTGTATTTTGATATATTCAGGATACCAGTTAATACAGCTTTAGTTGTATTGTCCATATTTGAAATATGTATATATTATGAATACAATGTTTAATTAATATACAAATGGAAAAAAAGGTCGTAAGAATATTATACAATGCGACGGCATCGTTTGTATTCGATTTGTCAAATTAATTATGGAATTTCATTAAGTCATTCATATTGATCATATATTCATTAAGACATCTTGTCTTTTTATATTTATTCAGAATATAATTTATATATACAGCTCAGTGAATAAGGCGCGAGTCTACAAATACAGTGGACATCGGTTCAAATAAAAAAAAATATTTGATCGGTTATTACAACTGGGAGATCGGGACTAATATTAATAAAATCAATCGTCTTGATCCAGGTTTGCTCTGATCTCCTGTATTGTATGGTAAATACTGAGGTGATTATTAAGTCTGTGACCTGTGTAACTAGTAATAGTTAACATCAGCAACAGACTTTATTGTGTCTAAAAATTTGTAAAAACCTTCTCAAAAAGGCCTTCGGGGCGTATATTATTTTTTTGATCATACAATATTATGATAATTTCTTGAAATCATTATTTATGAAAAACCTAATTATTTCATATTTCATTTTTTGACTGAAATCTAATATTCACTCTTTAATCACACTGCATTATTACCCACAGTTTGAAACTCATATGAATATTATATTGGAGTAAGTTAAATGCAGTATCATAATAATCGTTATCTAATAATATAAAGTGTAAAGTCCCCCGTCAGTATTTTTATTAAATTGACTCATTCGTCCAAATGTTTACCTGCTATTTCGACGTGACTTTGGAATGGCGACCATTTTCCCGTATCATACGTTACGTTATGTGTTCTCAGAATCGACAACATATTTCGGCAACTCTGATCTTTATCCCAACCAACCGTGTTTTATTCCCGAGAAGAGAAGAAGCCGCATAATGTATTATGCACACATCTGATGACGTAAGCCAAATATAAAAAAAGCAAATACATACATTCAAAATAATATTTTGTGAGTGACTCTGTTGGATGGTGTAACGTGTCTTTATTAAAATAACATAATTAATTACTACACTTGCGTCAGCAAAATTTAGAAAAAAAATTGTATGTAAGAAGTTATATCGATTTAGATGGCTTCATAAAATCCAACAAAATCAAAGCTTTGTGACATTTTTTTTATTTTGATTACTGTAACTCGAATTTCCTTGCCATTTGTAATCGAATCGGTAATCCTAAATTCATCGCTCTGAAATTTTGACGGTATTAGCCAAAGAAATTTTCGTTGCGCAATTTTCTCTGTAGTTATATTGCCTCCCTTTAAAAATGATACATTTTACCTGTGTGGAATTATTCTCCACTATTTATATAAAAAGATTACGATTATTAGTAAATTATTTTGAGTTGCTTTGTGGTTTATTTCCACAACATATCTGTAATGTTTACTATGAAAATCACATCAGACCAGACCTCTGTGGTATCGAGTGATTTCCACAGCACAATTATCCAGGTCTAGGACGTTTATTATTTTTATTAAACTATTCGGACTGATCACATATATTTAGTATAAAGGCGGCAGACTTATCGAGCAGGCAGACATCGAATGTGTTTATTTTTCGAATGGGAATTGTCGAAGAATGCGACGAGACAAGATCGTAAATTCCAGGAGACGAGGACTGGTTGGTGCTGCTGGTGTTGGTGATAATCGGGTCCATATGGGTTACGAGACATACATACACTCAGTGGACATCATTCTTTGTCTCTCATCTTGTTTTTTTCTCTCACTGGCCTCTCATCTCTTGTTTCACTAGCGACGATTTTCGGCATGTTAATGGATCGAGTTTCACAGGAATGTTTCCACGCTAATGGGGCGGTGGCTGATTGGAATTTAGAAACAACTTAACAACGCCACATAAATTTGAGCGAATCGATTATCTGCCTTGTATTAAAAACACGCATTATTCAGTAGTCATATTTATCAAAAATCACCGCAATTAAATCAACAAAAATATAAATATACACGATTGCGTTGAAAAGCCATACGAAAAGTTACTTAATTGGTACGTTATGTATCCACCAAAAAGTCCTGGAAGAAATATAAATATGTTACTTACATTTTAATGATGTTATAATACCGATATTTTTGTTAAACACACGATTTACCTACCCTCTTAATTTTAAAGGTTTTTTATGTAAATTTCGATGGATGGTTAAGATGAAAACGTATCTACAAAAAAATCCGTTTTTGAGTTAAATATGCAGTTTTAATCGTCTTTATCAATTCTATCGGTAACCCAAAATATCTTTATTAAAAGCATATTCATAAAGATATTATATGAAATAATAAATAATATATGTAAATATCGAAACCCAAGTATACTCTCTTCTTTTCTTATAAATTGTCAATTTGGAAATACGTTTTTGTGTTAATAACCCTTCACTTTTGACTATATAACAATTTGATGAGTGGGTTAAGTCACCTCCTAATAATAACGGATACTAGTTTTTCAGAGCTTATATTTCATAACGTTTGATTTTTTATCCATATTCGGAAAACGGATCGAAAAAAAGTTCTATAGATTGTATAAATTGTTAATTATGAGTTTCTCTGGGATTTATTTAATTTTCAAAAAATATCCCTTCTCTTATATCACAAGCGGCTCATTTTCAAGTGTAAACTTTATTAAAAAAATCCAAGCACTTAAATCGTGAAGTCGTCGATGAAAAAAGTCACAAAAGGCCGCGGTGCTCAGATAAAACGCGTTCGATTTCTTTCGTCTGAGTGTTTTCTTGTTAGGATCATTAATATTTCGAATTCCGTCTACTCAAATGAATACATTAGTACGATTTGAATTTTAAATAGATTTCCCCCCTGATTAAAGCTACTGTATATTTATCTCTAATAACCAACTTATTTATTATTTTACTAACCAAATTTTTGAGAATGTATTTCGAGGGCCACGATAACTCACAAAGATAAAACACTACCAAGATATTCAAATACAGAAAGTTCGACCCAACTGTCCAGGACTATTCTAATATTTTATGTGTTGGGGTTTCTTTTTTTATCGGTGATAACTACATTTGTAAATAAATACATGATAATGTCGAGACGAGGATTTGGGTAGCGTGCAGCAATTCTGGGAAGTGGTGTGATAAACCACCCAAATAAATAATTCCCACTCGTTTGCTTGCACATTTCAGATGGACAAAATATATTTTTCAAAAATATAAATATATTATTTTATCATCAAATAGCCTCGAACAACTCTTCCGTTCCCCGTAAGTTAGTATATATTTTTTTATATTTTGCTTAAATTTCTATGTTAATATTGTTGTTTACATAGAAGTATGAAAATTTTGGAATCACGCCAGGAAAATAAGCTAATCCTTCCACTAATATAACAATTTATTAAGGTTCCTTTTTTGATAAAAAAATAAATTTTATCAAGAAAAATAATTCGATATTGTTTTTGGTAATACACAATAATAAATATTTAACTAATGTTTTCGGATACAATTAACCTTGGCTAATTATAATTGAAATAAGCTTGACGATTCCATGTTAACTCCTAGTTTTTCAATCTGTTTAATGAAACAACCAGTTAATTAAGTTATTCTTTGATAACTTTAACAACGTACATTAAACTAAATATACATGGAGCATACAACTGGATGTATAAATATTAAGATGGCAGACCAAGTTGACGATTTTTAGTGAGATAATACACCAGTGATGCCTCTGTCAAAATCATCTATTTGGTCCATCATCTTGATATTAAAAAATCGGTGGTATCGATTACATACATAGTTAGTATTTGATGTAATGTTTATTTTGTGTTACCTGCTGTAAAATATAATTAAATAAAATGTTTAGGGCTTCGTTAATAACTTGATCGCCGATTTGATGATAATAGCTTGTAAAATACTTGATTGATCGAGATTATTTGGTCCGAGTGCAAAGAACAGCTGATTGTTTTTACGTCACAGTGGTCCCATAAATTATGTCTACTAACCAGTATTTGTAACGATGAACCCGATGAATTATGTCATCATAACTTGTTTGCAACTTTTCCACCGATCTTTTATAACAATGTGTTGTTATTAGTTTAGTTAAGGTGCACATGCGTGTCTTCCAACAATGAATATCGATTACTCATTCATTCACGCTATATTAATTCGTCGCATGCAATCTTCATTCATAATAACAATACAATAGTTCAATCAGTAGTTATTTATGGAAAAAATATACATGCTGAGTTCGAATTTCAATACTGTCGCAACAATTTTTTCCGACTAGCGATATAAAATCGTGCATCTAAAAAAGATTCTTGTAAAAAATATGTTGTGAGAATTTTTTGCCAGAAAAATCAGTAGCGCTTGATAATAACATCAAAACAACAAAAGAACAATCTAAAATATTCTTTCAGTTTTTTCCCTATTACTTTCTAAATCTGGTATGTTTGCACATATAATTTAACAACAACATGTCTGGTATGAATTTATTATTTTGTTCATAGTTAAGTGACTATTTTGCAATGCAACAACATACTATAAATGAATGAAAATGAATAAAGGTGAATAACTTAATTATCTGTCGATCGTTTAAATGCAAGATTCACATATTCCTGGATGGTATAGATATAAACATAAGATATCGCATGAGTGGCTACATGCGTGTTTAGTTCAAGTGGATCAAGTGGCCAAAAACATTAGTTACCTGGCAAACATTATACTGTAAACATCTCTCTTCATATCTTCAGTTATATTTCACAGTAAAATGGGTAAATGCATTGTTACTACATGTCATATGGACTCAAACATACACACAAATACATCTAGGCTCAGTTTTTATTCCTGAGTACTTCTTTAAGATGTTTAATATATTATTGAGTCTTAATCGCCAAAGTTTTGTCACAACCACTCTCAGGGGTCACTAGAAATGTGTTGACTGTGGGAGACACACTTATGCATTTATCGAATAGGAGAGAAGAGTGCAACAATACACGGGCTTCACGAAATTGACACGACTTCATTATATGCAATGCTATATATAATGTCTATATCTATGATAAAGCAACACTTATTAAGTGCAAATATGTATAAGCATAGATAGGGAGATATTTAGTAGTGAAAGAGTGGATGTCAAGGGCGGGTATCGGGTTCACAACCCGTCAATGTAGGCGGCACCAGACACGCGCCACCGCCCTTACAACAATGCACCAATTCAAACGTGACGCTATAAAACACCGACCATTCCAATACAATACTTAATGGACCTTGCCTTTATATAGTCAGCCATTCACTCACTAAATTTATACACTACAAACTTCACTTGATGATAAAGTATAAAAAAGCGCCAATCAAGATCAGTATGCGCCAATCAAGATCAGTATGCGCCTTTAATTTTTATTGCTTTTGTCGCACACAACAAGTCGAGAAAGACTGATGAACATGACAGGAATTATAAAATGTATTGTACCGACACCACCAATATATTAGCAAGCTATACAGCTGAATGTATAAATATCAAGATGTTGGACCAAACAGATGAGCTTGACTGAGGCAATGATATAATCATTGTGATTAACATTGTTTAAAAAACAGTAATGAAGAGCGTTGGACTAATTAATTAGCGCGTTTAAAAAAATAATAATGTTGTCTCACTCAGACTCGTCTACTTGGTCCGTCATCTTGTTATTTCTACATCCAGTTGAATGGCTTGCTAATATATCGATCGGTTATACAAAATCTTCCTCAAAAAACAGCACCAATTTTCCTATATCTTTAGTTAAAGTCTACTGTTTCATACTTTCACGGCCGTGTTCAATATATTAGTGTAATGTGTGCGTACGGTGCGTATGCGTGTATATCAATTAAACCAAGCTCTAGTCTATTCGTACAAGCACCAATGCTATATATAGCTTTAGTACGACTCACTAACAGACTACCTAGCTGTATTAATCAATTCAATTTTTACTATATTGTGTTTTGAAGTGTTCATTTTCGAACTTATAAAAAAAAATAATCGTCTTGATCCAGGTTTACTCTGATTTCCTGGATTGTAAGGTAAATACTGAGGCGATTATTAAGTCGCGCAGAGCCGCTCTGTCGGTGACCTGTGTAACTAGTAATAGTTAAGATCACCGACAGACAATTAACACGTTGTGTGTATAAAAACCTCCTCAAAGAAAGCTCCATCAGAGATGTAGTTTCTCTGGTATTCCAGACGACTGTGTTCTCTTAATAAAAAAAAAGCAAATATTTTCACTTAGGAAACTACACATACAGAAATGCTCTATTAAATATTGTTATGTAATTGTGAAAATATAATAAATATTATGAACCAACGCATTGTTCGATGTTGATTGGTTGTGAACACGTGTTATCGATATTTTAATTAAGAAGTGGCTGAAAATGTGTGAGAGACATTATTGCACTTTTGTTATCACAGAACACTGTTGTTTTATGAACTCGATTAATTTATAAACAATATGTATTTCTTTGTTGTTGTGTTAGCTCAGTGAAGCATTTATTTGTGTGAGCCGCACGGGGAGACGACCAGTCTGCCATATAATTAAATACTGTTTAGTTTGCAGCATTATGTAAATGATTATTTGTTATAAAATAATCTGTATGAAGTTATTATGTACTCGGAAAGAGCATCGTTCTGCGGTAAGACGAGACAAGAGATAGGGCAATGTTCCCCTGTCAGATCATGGCCGGCCGGTGAGTGTCGTCGATGAAATTGCTCACCCGTGACTATTATTATTATCATCATCATCCACACTATTCTGGATCGCTTTTTGAACAACCGTAGTAAACTGTGAAAAATCGTCAATTAGATTACCACTATTTTAAATCATTTGCCATATTAGTGTACCGTCTACGATTTGACGCGACTCTCGAAATCTATAAAATATTTCATAAACCCGAATCACTCAATAATAATATATTTTATGTTTTAAATCATCATTGCAATAATTCGATCATTGAAGTATCTTTACTTAAAAAAAATTTCATACAAAACAATGTGTTAATTCATTGTCTGTCGGTGATTTTAACTATTACTAGTTAAGCTTGGGATTCCTAGGCGTGCGTCGCCGTAAATGTACACCGTAACGACAGTTATAGAGTTGCTTTGCTGTACTTTTGATCGGTTTTTTGTTAATTAGTGCCTCGCCCGAGGCTCAGACGAGGCATTAACCAACAAAAAACCGATCATAAGTGTAGCTAAGTAACTTTTCTATCGTATTTACGGTGACGTATGCCTGGGAATCCATTACCTATTACATGTTATAGACTTAATAATCATCTCAGATTTTACTTTACAATCCAAGATATCAGAGTCAACCAGGATCATGATAATCGATTGGTTTTGTTAATATTATTCCTCTTTTCCCAGTAGTAATAACCGATCAAATCAATTTTTTTAGTTGAGCGAGTTTAACCAATGACTATTATGCTATTTATACTAAATTATGGAGAAAAATATGGTTCCAATTCCATAAAACTTCAATTCGAAATTCGGTGTTTTGATATCCTATGAATATTTTGTGCAACTTTAATTAGATAATGATCAAATATTCGCTCGATGAATGTACTAATAAACTATTTATTATATGTTATTTAACATTTTTAAATTCCAACAAGAAGGTAATTTGAAATCGAATGAATTTACTGTAACTTAATCAAGTTTTGGAACAAATGGTTACAAATTGACATAGGAAGTATTGGCCCACAAACTTAAGTATAAGTACTTTTAAATCCCATAACTAATGAATAATCTGTCATGTGACTAAATAATATTAATATCCCTACTCCACAGTACACAGAGAAGTCTTTGTTTTTATAATTATTCTCCGAAGCATAATCAGCACTCATGTGAGTTTGCGTAAGATGCAATTGGAACAGTCTCTCGTTATTATTTATTTACACAAATAATCAATTTGATGTCAAATACAGACGCGACCTTTTGAATAATAATCGCAACGAAATCAATATTTATTCAATTATTGTTTCTCAATATTCAAAGACGAGGTTTATTATGCAGTTTGAAAAATTTGTCGAGGCGAAGTAAATAATTAACGAAGAAGGACGAGTTCGTTGGCCTCTCGCATATTCAATACACGCTATTCAGAATTCTCTTATCGGTGAACTCTCTTCGAGTATTTTATTTGGTCATTCAATCGTAAAATATTTTGTATGGACAAATGTGTCAAAACTATCATTAGAAATAATCAGCAAAGTCAGCCACTTAATTGATGATCAACATTGATTTATGTTGATATTTTAATGCCCAGAGACATTTTACCCTAAAAATCAAGCAATTAAATCAAGGGTCCTATAAAATTATAACATAAATTTAATGCTTGATTGAAACAGTAGTTATACATCAATGGATATATTGAAACAATTCTCTTTGTTTATAAAAACAAAGTTATCGTCGCGCTGTCGCCCGGTTGTGATTATAATCGTAACCAAACATTCTGATATGAAACCAATGGAACAATGCTTCCTTCATTTCGCTGTATTTAAATTAAAATATTTTCAGCATTTAATGAATTACGTGCATATTATCACATAATAAGTTTTATCAAACGAGACGTTCTCGACTATCTTTAACAACACGTTAATCAGCATGACTAAAAAATCTATATATAAACAAACTTTTATTGATAACACAATTTACCTACCTGACACGTGTGGCTGAAATTTACACGTTTTTTGCACGACATATGAAATTAATTAAATAAACATGTCACGGAGAACAAGCAGCTTCGAGTAATGGACAGTCGTCTATTGTAATTAGGTATTTTTATTATACGCCGACTACGCACTTATTTGGATATCTGATGTCTTGTGAATACAAATTGTCTGTTTGTATATGATAGAGCCTTTTATGTGTGAGAAAAAAAATATATATTGAACGTATCTATCAGATTGATGTGTCTATTGTATGGAGAATTTGCACCGTGACCGATGTGCCAAATAAAAATGTTTATAACAATACACTACGTTTTCAAATGGCATGTCTGTGTTAGATTAAACAAATTAGTTTACTCGTATATAAGAAGTGTAAATATTAAGACCAAAAGGCTTTCATCCTCTAGTGACTGCGAGTAGAATTATATGTGGACACGCAAATGATATGCCATGTTTATATTATGATATCAATTTTGCAGCTTTGTTTATTATATTCAAATATGTTATTATTACTACTAGGGCTCAGTTCTATTTAAGGCGGATCTAACCTAAATATTACAAATGAGAGCTTAAAAGGTCACGGAGGACGAAACCTTCGACCTCGTCTCTAAGAATAAATCATTATATGCCAACACTGAACAAAGAAATTACTATCTCGAGATAGTAAAATCACCAGATGTTCAGTGACTAATTTTAAATTATTTCAATTTATGTCGAGTTAATTTTTTTTTAAATTTTATATATGAGGATATCATCCTTTCAATATTAATTGCTTTTATTTGGGGTATTGGGAATTATAACTATTGACTTATTAAATAGAATAAATGGAAAATTACCAAGATTTTATTGTTATGCAGAGTCTTGCATAAGCTCTTCATAAATATTTGCACCAGTATTCACTTTTTATAAACTAGTAAATTTACGATAGTATCGAACGTAAAGTAATATACAAGATGGTCTTGAATTAACTAAGAATAATTTTACGGGGGTGGTAGAGTATTGCAAATATAATCGAAAAAAATATTAAATATTTTTATTATTAACTAATCATTACAAATAATGTAACAGCTGATTCCACGATGAGGGCCCAAACTCGATTCCATAAGCATTATTGATATTTTTTAAATTTTAAATTAATAATTATTTTTTTCACTTATTCTTGCAACACCCTACCACCCCCAAATATATTCTCAAATAATTCAAGTCCACCATGTATATTTTTTTCAATCTTTCAACCACAATAATCCTCAAACTAAATGCCTCAAATATTTCTGACTAATCAATTTTCGGACTTTCATTTCATAATCCATTCAGATTAAATTGTTAGTAGTGTTGACTTATTGGTGGAATTCCATAATTTAAAGAAAATTGTTATTTATAATTTCCACGGTAATTTTATTGAGGATTACAAATTAATTTTATAATGCGATATATTGTTAGATTCATTGGCTTCATTGTATATGAGATGTTTTTGTCTGAAGTGGCGTATCTTTACTTAATCTTTTGATACTTTACAACGTGGCAGTAACACATTAGCATATTCACTTAGAGCGGTAATCAAACAAAAGGCTACAATTTCAATTTAGCAAAGCTAATTAATGTGGCACGTGTGGAGCGGAGGAACATTTTTAGCTCATATTCAGTAGTTGTTTTGTTAGAAAGGATGTAGCGTATAAACAGTGGTCCACAGGTGGGCGAATGCGGGGGTTAGGGTGGTTTTCACAGGGTGGCTGACTATATATAGGCCGGCAGAGGAGCTCAATCGATGGTGCCCGGACCAGGGTTACCACCCCTCAACCGGGAGACGACCTTACCAACCCCATCTCACCACCCACTGTTTACATTTTCACAACATTTATCCATTATTTCATATATAAACAAACGGTTTTGTGTATAAAATTGACAATTACTACGTATTATAATACATTCTTTCACAGACATTAAACTTTATTTCTTTCTTATTGAAACTTGAATCAAAATTACTTTTAATGTCCCAATATTATATAAAAAATACTTGAAGTAGATTACACTTTTTTTGGGGCGAGATATTCATAGATAAGTATTATTTAAACTTCGTCTAAAATTAAAATATCGATTAATTTGTTCCAATTTCAAATAAATAAAAATACTATCGTAACTTATCTAGAGTAGAGATCTTATTTAAGCAAATAACACCAAATAAATAGAAAATACACAGAAATTTATTTTTTATTTACTATATATAGAATTTTTTTATAAAATAATATCTTTTAAATAAATTATGATTGACAATATTAATAAAAATGACGCACATATTGGGCTAACCCCTGGGCATATATAAACTAATCTTCATTCCAAAGAAATTTAAAAAAAATTACCAATACCGTAAATATCATCATCATCATCGCTATAACTATCTAACACTATCAGGGTAAAGATAATTAACTGATAAAAACAGGGACCCTTTGATTTGTGAATAATATTATATATTTTATCGTGAACGAATTTCGTTTCCACATATACAACAGAGTTATCGCAACTTACGGTCAAGGTTGAAGCCATGTTTTTACACATATAAATGCAAATTGTTTTAAGCACCTACAGTATTTATCGATGACCCATTTGCCGGTTCCCTTGACAACTTTGCAAGTATGCATGCATGACCCATTTTCACTTGTCCCAGTTGATCTAGCCTCAATTCATGAAATAATTTTCCCCATTCACACTGTATATGTACTACAAATATTTTCATACTCATTGAATACAATATCTCATTGAAAATATATGGCTTGGTGATAATTTAAAAGCATGTCGTGTGATTTACATTGATCATGAAAACATGTTAACGACTGCATCCTACGGTACGTTGCCAGGGGGTTTACGCGAGAAGGGGGGAGGCGAGTCTACCATTCAGCTCGGGGCGGAACACCCCCACAACGAGGGTGGCTCTGGGGCTACGAGGTTGTGGTAGGGGCACTGGCACGTGACGACTTTGACATTGAAAACAGTAGTAGTAGAGAGTAGAGGGAGTACGCCACAACCTCCATAACGAAGACTCTCAGTACGTTGTCGGCATTTGCCAGTTGCATAACTACTACTATGAAACTTACTATTAAATTACCTCACCTCATTATGAAACACACACCGCTTATATTAACCGTGTGAGCCTGAGACTTAATCATCTAATATTGTAAATATTATTTACCCATAAAAAACTCAGTTTTATTTTATTTCTTTTTTTATACTCGCAAGCATAGTCTTTTTATCACCGTAAAATCCAATATTTCTTCTTCTAGTATGCCAACAATACCGCAAAAATTTATTGATATATAGAAATATGAAGCCGTAGTTGTTTTGAAAATACGGATCCTATACATTTTGAAAAAAAATCTATTGATCGTTAATATTTTTTGTATGTTAAGCGAGATTTTCTGTAATAAAATAATTTCAAACTCTTTGTTCCACTTCTATATACAACTAATATTTAGTGATAATAATCGATTATCCATTTTTTTTTAAATTTATTTCGTAATGAATATTATTCGGTGCTAATTTAATGCATGAATGGTTTTATAGAATTAAAATTGAAATAATGTATTTAGATAACCTTTATCCAAATGCTACAAAACTTTATTGGTAGTTTTCTTCTCATGAATTGTTCCAACACTGGCGTATTTTTCTTTCCACGAAGACGCCGAGTCTCGCAAAAAATACAAAGTTCAATCTGAATTAAATTTTCGTAATAAAAACAAGTCAATGTGTCATTGGAAAATTCAATTATTTACAATATGGCAGTAACAAAGGCCAGCAGCCATAAAACGCATTATAACATGTACACAACTATTTTTTTTCAAAGTAAAATTTTCTGATCAGTCTATTTCGCTACCGTAAAAATGTATTGTTGTTGATTTAATATACCAACATATTAAAATTGTTTTTATTGTAATTGCAGATCAGGAGATGATCTCGGGCAGTGTAGCAGTGGAGGGCCAACTGGCGCGTGGTCTCCCGCAGCCTTTCGGCCCCCCGATGGCAGAATTTTTGAGGCCCCTTCCTCGAGCTCCTCCTTATGTTCGTTACGCCCCTGCACCCCACACGGTAGCCTCTCATGTTGCACCTTCGGCTGCTCCTTCGTATCCTCCAGTACCTGGTGCTTACGCCCGTTTTGCTACCCATGCACCCCCTTTCCCACCTTATTCCCCATATCCACAATATCACCCCCATCAACCACAACCACCGCCACCACACTCACAGCCTCATCAACAAGCACAATCTCAAATCCAGTCTCATCAATCCCAACAACGGACACCTCCTGCTCCTCAATCGCCGACCAGACCAGCACCTCGAGGGAAGGAAGGATCCCTAAAGCATCGGTTAGTTTATATACAATAAATTCCTAAATTTTCCATATTTGAACATAACTAATGATTAATTCTATAACTTTCAGGCTGTTATCAAGAGAGCGAGCAGCCGTTCCAGGGAAATTTAGCAAAGGCTCTCTTATTCAACTAGGCGGAGGGGAACTGAAACCTGTTGAAGATATGACAATACAGGATTTCATATTGTCAGCTCAATGCAGTCCTGAATTGCGTATCGAAGAAAGTACTGTCGTACATCTAGTTAGACGACCTGCTACCGATACAGTCACGTTGACTTTAAGTTATAATCAAAACCGGACACAGGTATTAAACTTAAAAATATACAATATTTTTTAAATTAATGGCATATTATTAAATATTATTTATTTATTTCAGGTTGAAATGGAAACTCCCGTGGAGCATCCATTTTTTGTGTATGGTCAAGGTTGGGCGTCATGTTCTCCTGAACGGACACTTCAGTGTTACGGACTGCAAGTGAGCCGTCTTCAAGTGGGTAATGTGTGTGTGTCTTTGATGCCTAGAGAAAAACAGTCTTATGTGCAACCCACGAAACAATCCCACCTGCCACACTTGCATCATCCAGTACATCACTCTTCGGCAGGCACCGTAGTCACTACGGCAACAACCACAGCAATGACGGTCAGGCCTACTGAAGCTCCCCAGAGATATCCTGAAAACTTGAGTTTAAGGGAAGACTCGCGTAAAAGGAGATCTTCAGCACCCGATATTAACAATGAAGAAAATGCTCAACGTCCAAAAATGATTCGCCATTAATTAATACTTAGTCATGTGCTGTGTCCATAATAATGGAAATTCGAAATACAACTCGATCTGTGAGAACATTTTACAAAGTTTAGAGTTGCTTATTTTGAAGACTTTCTTTCTATTAGACTTAATATGTGTGTATGTAAATAAGAATCTACTGTTGACTATTTGCACATTTGTGATTTTCATTCAAAATCATATATACACTAATGAGATATTTATTAAATGTATCCGACAATGCAATATTATGTGTTTATTAATAACTGGGAGATGTTTAAATTTTGCGTACCTATTTGTTATTTAAATATTGTGCTTAACTTAAAGTTGACTCATTGCACTGCCTCAATTTTTAGATCATAATAATGCCAGTTCATAAAAAAAT
This sequence comes from Agraylea sexmaculata, assembly GCA_022606485.1. Classification (NCBI taxonomy): domain Eukaryota; kingdom Metazoa; phylum Arthropoda; class Insecta; order Trichoptera; family Hydroptilidae; genus Agraylea; species Agraylea sexmaculata. Next base: position 126,913 of record JAGTTH010004746.1, read on the forward strand.
ATCTTAGATTATTATCTCTGGTTCACAAATAATCTCTTTGATTTTTATTTACATTAATGATCTCCTTTTAGAACCAATGATTTGTATCTTGAATTATTGTGGGCCATTGAATTACTAAAATTATTTCTAATACATATATCGGCCAAAAGGAGGATATTTATATATTTTTTTCTTGGTTAGTGCTCTTATACATATATATTGCCTCCTTATTAATATTTCAGCTAATATCTAATATCTGAAGCATCTTACGTTTTTGCACATAAAACATGTGAATCCAACATTGACTTATGTTTACTTTTATACTTCACTAGAAGCCTTATTGTATCATTGACCACTACAAAGTTTATCATGTCCATAAAAAATCAATCAAGCTTTAAACTTATTTGCCTTAACTAAAGTATATATTTATATACAAACTCCGTATGTTAAAAAATAAATCCGTAATTTTCTCCGTAAATTTTTATATATATACAAAATAATTTCATTTTCCATTCAAATAAAATTCTCTTAGGTGTGTTCATATTAGAGCAATATATCAGAAAAAATAAAATTTCGACGATATGTGTGTGGAATAAAATTGTACTTGTGTGAATCTATTAATTTCTCTTTCATTTACGTTGAAGGAATATTTCTTCACGTGTTTGTGAAATATATCGCTCCAATTCGAACATGTCCTTACAGTAGATTACCCTGGTAACAAACAAAATATTAATTTGAAGTGAAATATATATTCTTTTTATAGAGATAAATTCTCAGCTTCTGGAACAAAATGTGCCAAAACTACAAATTTGTGAATTTATTTTGCCGAAAACCTTGCACTTGATGTCTTAGCATAATATTTTGATACATTAAATCTAGGTTTTGTAATGGTATCAGTCTCTATGTATGTATATAAATTTGATGTTGTGTGCCAAAATTCTAACAATAAATCCTTGTGTAAGGAAAGCTTAAAGGTATCGACTATAAAATAGTAATATTTAGTACAATTACTTTGATTTATATTTACATCGGTCAGCAAATAAATTCATCGACATATAAAAAGATCTCATCGTTGTGGTAACCAAAACTTGTTTTCAAATTTCCAATAATTATTTACTTCATAAAAGAGAAAATTAAGTCTCAAATCTATCATCAATTACGTATCCTTAATAATGTATGTGTATACAAAGACTGAGCTTATTATAATTTTTTTTTTAACTCTGAGAGGTTTAAAATACACCATATTATTGTTTGTGAATATACTACGTTAATAAATGATCTTATTACTGAAAAATAATACAGAGATGATGAGAAATTGAAAAAAGTTCAATAATAAATTATAAAATATTGTATGTATTATTTTTGGCTTTAGTCCTAGACTATTTAACTAATTATTCATTTGCCAAAATGCCATATGATTTATAGTAATAAAGTCATCTTGTTGAAATATGTATGTATATTCTATAGTTATTCATCTGATTACTTATATTTTTTTAACTGGCCAATATGAAATTTATAAATTCGGTTCTAGAAAGGTTAACTCTTTGACTGAATGTATTTTTATTGAAAAAATGTTATGAAATCAGTCATTGTGTATATTTTAAATATTGTGTAAATGTATAATACAATAATGGCTGTTATTAATATGCAAACAGAAATTAGAATTGCACACACTCAGTACAAAATGCACATACATCTTAAAAAAGTTTATGCATTATCCGACTGAATAGATTAACTGTTGTGTGTTGTTTGCTTTCAACAAATCAAAAATATTTTTAAAAGCATTGTAAGAAACTTCATGACACTGATACAATATATTTAATGAAATTAAACTGAGCACTATATATTTTAAATCGTAAATTTTTATAAAATATGAAATTATATGCAAATGTTGATGTAATTAATGAAATATAAAAGAACTCTGTTTTTAATGTGAGATTCCATCTACACAGACATTACATATAATATATATGTTATGTAGGTACGTACGTATAGGTGCACATGTAGTTTAATAATAAACTATCTTTCACAATGATCTCGTTTATTAACTAAAAACAGTTGTGTATGGAACAAGCTAACAGATTTATATTTGTAACCTCGTTATGTGTGATGTTCACATGGCCATGCTTATTAAACTCTACAGGGCGAATTTCAAGTGCCTTCGACAGAATCAGGAAAATATATGAGGAACATTTGATACATTTCAAACTATAAAAATATCCTCTGAATGATTATATCATTGAATTTGTTTATTTATAAGTTGGACAAGGCGAAATGTGAATGTGTAATTATTATCGTTGTAGGGAATGTTGCAATGTGAGTGCCATTTGTGAACAATGGAAATGTTTTGTAATATAATATTATTGTAATTGATTGATTTAAGAAGTATAAAACAATAAAGTTTGTACATAATACACTTTTCATTTTTTACTATTAAATAAAAGTCATCTTCCTGGGGTAGATCTCGAAAAAAAATGTGACTTTAAAATGAAATCTGTTATAGAAGAAGCAGAAGAAATATATTATCACTTACAAATCAAAATTATTTATCCCAACATGTGATATTTTTTTATAATTGTTATTTTCCTTTAAAAATATTTACTTATAGGCAATTTTACAGTTAAATACTAAAAAAATGCTAGAGAAATGTTTTATTTAACTCAGTATAAAAAAAATAATGGTAGTATCAATCACAATACATTTTTGACCAGCCTATTTTATATGTCAGATTTAAGGTCAAGCAAAACTTTTTCTCCGGGTTTAAATGCTGGCATGCCGAGATAAGGACAACTAGCACATCTGAAAGCATCTCCGAGATAGCACTAAAATAAAAAAAAACACAATTAACATAGTTATGATAATAATTTAAAAAAATAAGGTCATACACTGCCACATGATGATTTGGGCGTTTCTTTAGTTTCACCACGGAGCTCTTCAGCAAGACCGCAGCTGCAATCGGCACATGCTTTTCTCAATCCAGTCGTTCCACAAACTAAAAATATTAATCATTAAATAAATTAATAATAATAATGTTTTTTTTTAAGAAGAGCTTAAAATACCTTTTAAAGAGCTTGGATCTGGTTTCTTCAGGTCATCTTCGTCTAACAGTTGATTGGAATCAATAATTTCATCGTCTTTATCATCGGTATTCCATGCCGATTCGATATTATCGTCAAGCTTCCAAACCTTTTTTCCGAGTTTCAGCGAAGAGCCAACCTAAATTTATTTGGGTATCGTATATTTTTTTTATAGTAATCCAAAACCAAAATAATGTTTAACTGAATACATACAGCATAATCTGGTTTTTGACTTGTAACAAAGTTATCATTTTTTTGAACATCGGTAAAGCCATTGAGTTTTAAACTTGAAATGATATTCTCAGCAGAGTCAGTCAAAATTAGTTTTCCACCCGGTTTTGTTACTTTGAAACATATTGATAATGTTTCATCAGTATGGTTAATACTGTTAACTTTAATCACACCGGATGCAACTACATCATATGATGAATCATCATGTGATCCTAAAATATATGAATATTGATAGAATAAATTAAAAAATCGGGATCAATAAAAGAAATATGTAAAAATATTGTTAAACAACCGATGATAAAAAAATCTATTGGTAAATGATAAAACTGATAAAAAAGATAAGTATTGTGCAGGTGACGAATAAAAACGCAAGTCACACCTAGAGCAAGTCTTTGAGAATTTTCCAGAATAATATTATGACCATGTGTTTGTTCCCCAGCCTTAAGTTTTTCAACAAAATCTTGCAATTGCTCCTGTTCTTGGTCTGCCCATACCAAAAGACATTTTACAGGTTTTCCCTGAAATAAAGACAACAATTTTTCGGCAGACATGGCGCACCAAACAACTGACAGCGACTGTCACTTGAGTGTAGATTTTTATGGCTACACTCACACTAAGATATGCGGCCAGTATTCTCAGAATTCATTTATATTTACTTGCTCTCATCGAATGTGTGAAAATAAAAATTAATTTTATTGAAATATAAACATTTATGCTTATATTTTTTATGAATAAATTGTCTATGTTTTAACTGTTGTTTTGACATTTCAATGTTGACAATAGTAGCCGGTTGTTCAGATGGAAACGTCAAGTAAGGCTGTTTTCACTTTGAGCTCTGGAGCAGGTCTTTGCGCGAGTGGAGCTGCAACATTAGCCAAATTTACTTCAAATGTAAAATATCGAATAATTTATTTCAATTAAAAAATATTACAATTACTCATTTTCTAGGTCTCACATTTGTATCTCAGTATATGCTGTATCGGCGGGATGCTTGTTCTAAATGTAATGATGTGGATTTTATTTTCCAAGGCTTTAAATGCATCCTCCACGTCCATAGTTCCAACCGTTGTATCCGCTGCCGTTAATTATATATTTTCTGTTTGTACTCTATGATGATATTTTTTATTACTAAATTATAATAATTTAACATTAATTGCAGGGAATCATCGGTGTAATAGTGTTTAAAGAGTATACATCTCTTACGTGGTGGTCTTCACTTGGTTTAGTATTGTTAGGATTGATTTTCATCACTAAAGGTGCTGCGAAAAGATAAGATTATTATGATAAATAAATTTTGTTATTAAAAACATATTTGTTTTCATTTATGCATGATAAATCTATATATATTAAAGTTGATCCGATTCCATTTTCAAAATATCCTTTCGCAAATAACATAATTTAAACAAACAATTGAATGCGGTTAATTATGCATCCTTTTTTTCATACAATAATTTCACATGAAAATACGATACATTTACGCTGAAGACTGAAAAAGCTCTGGTTACTATTATATCGACCTAGCCGTGGTTCAAGTGTCATGGTGTCGTGCTTCGAATGAAAATTCTACTGTCTAAAACCTCACATATTATTATTTCATTTCACTAACCTACTGTAAAAAATGATTAGGCAATTATAAAAATAATCAATTAATTTATAAATATTGAAAGTATTTTTATTTACATTTAGGTGGTTTTGTGGGTGTTTAATTTTGCTTTATTAATACAGTCACGAGGGTTTTCCCTAAATACCTCAACATTTTCAGTCTTATGAGGTTGATCGTCGAATCCTGCAGTGTTATGTAATTTTGCGTACACAGGGATGTTCGCTACGGGAAGGGTGGCAATAAATTCATGAAAATTAATTAATTAAAAGTTGTATAAGCAATCTTGATACCCTCCACGCTTCTAATAATAAATTAAAACAAACCATTTTTCACATTATCCTCGAATATTCACAGAATAATAATGCTGAATTTTATTTTAAAATATGTTCTTCTTTATAATATCTACTATACTGATATATTAGTGATTTAAATATTTAATTTATCCAGTAATTACTGTCACCCTATATGTTGGTAGTATTGGCGAGGTGGATTCAGTACCGGTCCAACTATCGCCGGGGTCGGGCGCCGTCGGTTTTTCTTGTCTTTCGATGCTTTAAATTTTATTTTATTTTACGTTTTACTCTTCCCACAAACACTAAACAACTATATTTTTACATAATACTGTTTCTACTCTTACCGATATTTATTGTAAGACGTTCGATATCATCGTACATAATATTTGGCAACCGTTTTGTTTTGATGATGATAAAGCACACGTGGACCCCATCATTGTGAGTTCAATCGATAACTAATTATGATTATTTACATATTTTTATTGAAAAAAAAATACTGTTTTAAAATATATTACAGGTGACGATTTGAAACTTAAGGATCATAACAATCTATCAAATATGGGAAATGGAATGAACAAGGTATAAGCTGTTTTTTTATAGTAACGGATTGATCGCGTGTTTAGTTGCGTGTCATTATTTTTAAAGTCATAGTTTGTTTTATTTAATATATTGAGAAAGCCTGTGTCGACTGGAAAAGCTCATTTCTTTTATAGGTTACTTGATGCTAAGTATTATATATAAAATGTAGAATAATGGTCCTTGGCCTCGTTGTCAATGGCACTCACTTGCAACTAGAGAGGGTCACCATATGCACCACTATTCTCATACTTGCTTCATCCATTAAAATAAAAAACCCTGAACAATCACTAAATTAATTTTTAGTTACATATATGTCAACTAAACCTGGCATATAAAAATTACAATGAGTTAAAATTAAAAAATAAACGAAACAAGGACATTTTTAATAATAAAACAACGACTTCATCTTCAGAGAAAATTTAAAACAGTATCTTCCTACAATTTGTTTATATTAGTAAGGAAATCTATAGATATATTTTAATAGACCATTTCTTACTAAACTTCATGATTTATTAAAAATCTTGTAGAATAACTAACTAAAAATTCACCAATGAGCGCACACAATAATTAACAAGATTTTCCTTTATCCCTATAATTACAGATTTAATTTATGGCTTTCATTATTTATGATCCGCCACGCCCAGAAAATCTTTTTAAAAAGCCAAAATTTTTAATCGACCTTTTGAAATTTTTATAATTAATGTGGCCACCCCACATTAATTATTAAAGTATTATATTGCTGTATTGATCACCAGCGTAATAGCTCAGGAGATAAGATGTGTGGCTACAAATACTGTGGTCATGGGTTCAAATCTCGCTCAAGTAAAAAAAATGATTTGACTGGTTATTACGATTGGGAGATCGGGAATATTATTAATAAAATCCCGATCGATCGTCTTGATGAATTTTGATATTTGCCCATATAATGAATAATTTAATGTATAAAGTTCCATGCTCAAGTAAAAAAATGAATTTATCGGTTACGACGCAGATCGGGAATAGTTTTAATGAAATCCCGATCGATCGTCTTGATCCAGGTTAACTCTGATTTCCTGGATTGATATAAGGTAAATACTGAGGCGATTATTAGGTCGGACAGAGCCACTCTGTCGGTGACCTGTGTAACTAGTAATAGTTAAGATCCCCGACAAACAATCAACACGTTGTAAAACAACATATGTCTAAAAAAACCTTTCAAAAAAGCTCCATTAGAGATGTAGGTTCTCTGGTATTCCAGACAACTGTTTTCTCTTAATAATAATAAAATAAAGTAATTGTGGCTTTTAATATAAAATAATCTTTGTATATACTTGAAACAAAGTCATAGTTCAACATCAACAAAACAAACAGATCGATTAAGTCTTTGTGACGCAACTGAATTTGATTCAATGTTTTGGTTTATTTAATGAAAATACAAAAATTTGCATGGTATGATTGTTTTCACCCAACTAACCCAATTTACATTCATCATAATTCATCACCGACTACGGTACAAAGAAAATAAAATGCGTTTGATAAGAATCAAAGTACTGTAATATAACTAATTCATAATGTATAAATTGTATTCATCAGTTAGCCTTCGTTATTATAATGACATTCTGTTCCCTATAATTTTCGTTTTCCATATTATATTTCTATGTACAACAAATCGTTTCCATGGCAATCCCAGTAGTTTGTTAATTGTACCTAATGATTTCCTGGTTTCATGTAAACCTGTTTTTAATAATATTTAGAAGGATATTTTATGTGTTAATAAACCGATTATTTATTTATTTTTAAGTTTTCCATAATATAAGTAAATATTTGAGAAGATATCGAAACAAATTCATTGGATCACGTATTAAATTAAGTAAAAAAACACGTATTAAATGAACCCACATATGTATTTAATATAAAATACCTAATTTATATCAGCAATGCTTATTCACGATAAATTTTATAATATATATATATATATATATATATATATATATATATATATATATATATATATATATATATATATATATATATATATATATATATATATATATTAAATTATTTTTTTTGTTTTTATGGTCTACACGTGTGGATATTTTACATGCATAGACTTAACATGCGCATGAAATATGGGTATTAATTAGGTACTGTAATAAAATTCAATATTTTCTATTGATTATTGTTCAAAATATCATGGTTCTGATTAATTCCTTAAAATTGGTCTATTTTTATAAAATTAATTAGAATCAAGTTTCAATGTATGAATGGTAAATAATGTAATATGAAATTTACTAGGTTTTACCCGGATTATACGTGGGGAACTACAGAGACTCTAAGGATCCGGCTCAGTTGGATAAATACAGGATTACCCACATTCTGGCCATACATGAAGGGGCTCAAAGGCTTCATCCTGTAAGTATGAAAAATAATAACACACGAAATGACTATAAATACCTATCAACGTGTTGTACGAATCATGACAGACATTAAATTAATAATATGTACTGATATTTATGATGCTTGGATTCATTCGTGAATTTCCCGACTATGTATTTTCCATAGAATTTTAATAAAAAAGAAATATGAAGGTTTCCATAGTAATCTCCAAAGCTTTGAAAGCTAACAGGATTAAGGTATTATACAATTTTTCTTTCACAGTCACACTTTATTGGAAGGTATTATTATTTGTGGGACTGTTTTCAAATACTTTATGATGACATTTTATTAAATTAAAATTTTGGATATCCTGTAATATTAAGAGTGAATGAATGATTTGATTTTTCTTAAAAGAAAATAAAATTTAAAAAATAAAATAAAGTATATTAACTGAATGATTATCAGAAATTTAGTACATTTATGAAAAAATAATGCGTCGACATTATATTGTATAAAAATAAACAAGATTCTTCTAAAAATTCAGCTACATTTATACAAAATGGTATTTGAAGATTTTGACAGCAATTAATAAATATATACATGAAAAATACAAAAAAAGTTTCTTATCAATGTTAAACTCACCTCTGTTTATTGAAAAAAATTATCAGTTAAAGTAGGAATACACACTTTAATGTATAAAAATTAAAGTAAAATGTAACCTAGTTGTTTTAATTGGTTTTGGTAAAATTTTATAACATATATCTTTAATAGAGTTATTAAATTATAGTTTATGGTGTTTTTTTGCATCCACCTTTTCCCGAAAATCGTAATGAAACAATTTAAAAGTTCGATTTTATTATATTTTTAAACTTGTAATAATTTGTAGCCATTTTCCTGTGTACTAAATCATTAAGTTTCCCACACACCATTAGTGACTCAAGTTGCGGTAAAGTTTAGTTTGGTAGAATTTAGTCGTAGTAAAACATAAAGTGTCTTATTTATAATTAATGTGTGCTTTTATCGAATAACGCAATTTCACATACAAATATACATACAATATATTGTAATTGAACCACAAGGAGTCAGTAGTAAATACTGGTTTAGAGGTGAATTTTTTACATCCCAAGTCGGATCTATTTCACTCATGCTCTACAAAACCTATAAAATTTGTTTCTTCGTCACAAAAGGCGAGGAAATAAAATAGAATGATAAATGGCATATCTTCGTTCAATATTTAGAGATGAAATAGAGTCTGGGATATGAAAATCATTAATCTTGTTGTAAGGATGGAAAAATTTACATAAACATTTTGACGTGGAGTATATTTTATAGCCATTATTAGTTAAGTTTATTATGACATCTTCTCCTAACCTAATAAAATATTTCGTTCAATAAATCGGGAAATTTTATATATTATATTTGTTTTGCCCCAAAAATAATATTTCATCTATTTTTTTTAGTTAATATGTACATGTTTTATTTCGAGATTCTGTAAAAGCAACCTTTGTTTATTTTTCAGTATATCCATGATAATATATAAAATATCTGATATGATTTTTTCATAATAACTGCACATTTAACAAAAATCAGTTAACCGGATAAATGGAAAAAAATAAAACAATATATGTAATAATTTTAACAAAATATTCATAGAATAAATTCCGTTGTATTGAATAATCAATAAAACTACACTATGTTTACAATCATTCAGTGTGTTTGTTGCTCGTAAAATAATCGATGTATATGGAAATATTCCATATATTACGGTTTAGTAAAAAAAGTCTATCGTGTCTGAAAACTTGTTAATGGAACAAAGTGTCAGTGTTATTATTCAGTGTTAGTCTGAAATCAGGGTGTGCGGATTATATATTTTTTTATCGACTCTTTTTTCTCTCTTTAGTAATGTGTAAGTGGGAGTGGTTTGGTTTTTGTAGGACGGCTTCGCTATTGATCAATACTTCGAGCCTCAAGTTACTTACTCATACATTCTAGATTCCAAACCTCAATAAAAACAATATTTCCTTTGCCAAAGTACTCAAGAAAAATATAAACCTATATATTCATTCTCGTTTGACCAGAAATATAGGTGCTTATTGAGGTTTTTCATGTATTTAGTTAAAAAGGAGCTTATGGTTAAGCTAATCAAATGTAACTTGGGTAGCTTCATGTGTGTTATTTACAATTTAATTAATTATGTATATAAGTAAAATTAACAAGCGCCTTGGTATGGAAAATTGTTTTGTTTTTCTTTATCGAGAGCGAATAATCCATAATGAAAATATGTTTTTGTTTAGGCTTTTTGTCGTAAAAGCCATCAAATAACTCGCACATATTTGGAAGAATTTACTTTCTTCGGTATAAAAAAATGCAGAAAAAAGTTCTCCGAAATCAAAGTACTTATTTCACGTGAAGAAAAAATTTCGAATAAGGTTCTCCAAGTTATTTAAAAAAGTATATGATATTTATTCACTATTTTTTTCTTTAACATGTTACCGTTTCGTATTCTTATTTATTTATTTTGCATTAAAAATTAAACCTATGACAGTAACCTTCAGTTTGAAAGTTTAATAAATATAATAACGCAAATAAAGAATATAACGCAATATGTAATATTCCTATGTCTTCGGAGCTCAGAAAGCTCTCCACTGCAAAGCAAAATTCATGATATTTTCAGTTGAAATGCACAACATCAAATATGAAAATATAATTTGTACTTTAATTCTGTGCCGTTTCAATATGATTTAATATTGCATTCAATTTATAAAACTTCCTATTCAATGCGCTTATATTACAATTCTTTAGAAGTTGTGTCAAATAAGTTCCACGCAAACAACTCGTTAGCTTATTTTGAAGGATGTCGTGTCACTGGATTTAGTAGCAAAATTTAACACTTTCAAGGCTGTAGATGTTATGCGATGTTAAATATATAAGGATAACAATATGAATATCTAGGTCTCTCTAGGGTTCAATTTTCATTTTGCATACCTTTGTTCTGGGGGAAAACAAGTCTCGCAAATATGTCGACTTGAATAATATTTCGTTACTGTTTGCAGCAGCTGTCGTATATGAATCATAATAATATTGAAGGCACTGACTTTATATAATAATATTTCATTGAAATAGAAGCAGTCATTATGGCGACAGTTGATGTGAGAGCCCTGATTCCTGATGCATAGAGGATTCATACGACCTCGTTATTTATAAACACATCCACTCTTATATTTAAAGCTCTATTTGAACTTTAACATCTACCCTATCTTGTCATCGCTTAAGATTAAACTGAGTGGTTGCGTTTGAAAAAGTTACGTATTGGAAAAATCAAACAAAATAACACAATCCTAGAGAATCTTATTTCTTATTAATAAAATTTGATTTGATATATTGATATCATTTTTTGCGAAAACATTCAATATAAATTCACTAAAATAAATTTTATTATATTTTTCTTCGTGGTCGTCAGATTGCCTATATATGTGCGCATCATTTTTAGAACATACAAGAATGCTTTTTCTATTTGATCATATTCCTTTTTTGAACATTGTTATTAACTATAAAATATTTTTTTGTATGTAATTAAAGTTAATACAATATATAATAATTAAAAATAGTTATGCCCAAGTATAAAAAAGGACTTTTCTAAGGGAAATACATTGTTTATTTGATGTTATAGCAGACCAGATAATCGAGTTATCCGTACTCGGGTTCAAGGACAGTCGCTACGAGTTCATAAACAATGTATGTAGTCCTTCATATTATATAAAAGCACCACATCCTTTATGTGCTTCCTCTAGACTAGAGCGAACGACCTTTCGAAAATTCATTACTGTAGTTTCAGGTAGAAAAAAATTTAATTGGATTAATATCTTTAATATCGAACGATTCTTAGGACTCGTGAGAACTGCTTCAAATGTTATCAGGTTTGGTTTAATAATTTTATATAAAATATATACATATGTAGTAAATGGCTAGAAGGTCTCTTTGGGTCTCGATCAAGGTTCAGCCATGCGAATTAATTTGTTGCCTTCCATATAATATTTATAGCGGTATCAGTGAACTGAAAAAATATTTCACATTGAATGTTTTCGATAAAACAATTATAAGGATTGATTCTGGTCGGCTTCCAGTAGTGACTTGGCTAGACTTCAAAGCCGCTGGACTAAAAATGGATTCATAATATTGATTAATACACTTTCTATTTCACAGGACAAACACTATCTTTGTGTAATGGCCTCGGATTCGCCGGACCAGAATTTATCGCAATACTTTTCACTTTGTAATGACTTTATACATGCGGCTAGATTGAGAGATGGTTGTGTTTTAATACATTGGTAAGTACAATCATCATTTTACATATTACCTTTGCAATATATAATATTATTTAATTATTAAATAAGCTACATAAATTCACGTGTGTATAATAATTATCTGCACGCTATATTTATAGTATTATTTTACTGATCAATATGTATGAAAACTATTCATAATACATATTATATTACGTATTTGATTGAATTCTGAAATGTTGACTTTTGACGTATAAAACTGCCTGAAATGTAATTTATTGATACGTGCATTTTCAGCAGCGCTTAGTCGCATTTATCGATGTATGTATTTGAATATTCAAACAGTTCAAAATGTATGTCAGCACCGCTTTTAAACTCAATTTTTCAATTATTAAAGTATGATTTTGAATGTTTAATTTCCAGTCTGGTCGGCATGTCTCGTAGTGTTACTGTAACCGTAGCATACATCATGAGTGTAACCACCCTTAACTGGAAGGAGGCTCTCAAGGTTGTTCGAGTAGGTAGAGACATAGCTAACCCCAATCAGGGTTTTCAAAGACAACTTCAAGAATTCGAGACGTACAGACTGATAGAGGTGATGAAAATCCCTTAATAATTGAGTCGCAGTGTTTAATTAAATCGATTTATAGGAACGGCGTCGACTGAAAGAAAGGTATCCTTCATTAGCGTTGGAAAATCGGGACGAAAGGGAATGTCAAGCCTCATTAGCCACTTATCAAGCGAAGCTCAATTCTAGAGATATATGTGAAGGACGTTGTACATTAACTCAAACTTGTCCAACTGGCAAGTAAAATTATTTGAATATCTCAGGAGGTGACGTTCAAATTTCGGGATAAGAAGCATTTAGTTTTTGGTGTGTTATACATACTTTTCCACCATATGTAGTTTGTTTACACATTTCAAATCCATCGAGGATAAAAGACAAATTTGCACGTAACCACTTTTGAATCTCACGTCCTGATCTGTTTTGTTTACATTATTATACATATATTTATAATGTTATGATGTAAATATATTAGGTGTATGCAGAAACAACTCTAGTAAAAGAGTATTAAGGCGAGCAACTAGTCGCACTACACCTCCAGTGTCTCCACGTACTGGAAGATCTACCCAAGGAACAGGTAGAGTTCTCCCTACACTTACAAGGAGCGACTCTACAGTGTCTTCAATGTCCAGCTACAGACCGAGATCTTCACCGGCGGGATTCTCCAACTATACAGGTCAAATCATCATATGATTATTTTGATTTGTTTATTAATATAATGTTATTTTATAGGTTCAGCCCCTCCTTCGAGATCAAGTTCAAGGACAGATGTCCGGCTTGCTGCTGAAGTTGTTACAGCCACTGCTGTTGTTGGTGGCAATACTTATGCCCGACGAAGAGCTGCTTCAGCCCCTTCTACCCCATTACCCAGTCCCCCTGTGACCCCTCACCACTGGCCTAGAAGGTAACTATCAAAATTATTCATACACACTGCCAGATTAACCACCAGTAGCAAAAGTTACGGGTTACTATTCATAGATTGGTGCAATTTCCACAATAGCACAGCAAATACAGTCGTACCTCGTCATACGAGTGCCCTCAAATACGATTTTTTGCTTCGAGTTAGGAGTAAAATTTAAGATACAAGCAATCGGCTAGATAAATCCTATGGGTCTGAATCATTTTTTTTTTCTAAACAGCCTCCATGTGAGGGCGAAAAAAAGCAAAGACCAGTGAAGAGAAAAGCACTGACGAAAATTAAGCGAAAGGAACACTTTATAAATCTAAATTATTTCTTTCTATTCTCGTTTTGGTATTGTACAATAAATATTTGTCTTTTATAAATACATTTATTATTTATTTATATTTACATTTACGAGTTTTTCGAGTTACGAGCAAAGTTGCGGAACGAATTAAACTCGCATGTCGAGGTACCACTATAATAACAATTTAAGTGGATCTCTGTATAAGACCTAAAACCTCGACCAAGAGGGTGAAAAAACTATAATGCTTTGTTATGTGGTAAAATGTATTATGATAACTATCATATAATGTTTTGTGTAAATATCAGAGAGTAGAAATAAAATAATATATTATAATATATTATAATCGTTGCAGAGCTTGAATACATCAAAACACTTAATTTCCCACTTGGACTAGGTCGAATAAGAACTAAGTCTGATTTTTTTTTTTAATTGAATATATGGGAAAACTGTACATGAAATAGTACCTATTGGTTAAGCAGTGTGTGAAAATAACATTCAAAAAGCATAAAAATGATTACTTTAATAGTTATTGTAAATTTTAAATAAGAACAAAGAAATATTAATACAATTGGTCATTAAGGAAATTTAATTAATGCACTCATTCAAAATATGCTCCTCTCGCTAACATTTGTTGTGGGTAGACATGTGCCAAAGTCAAACAAATATTGTAGTATTATACCTATCGCTCTATCCTTTTCCCTCATAGAGTGCACTGAATCGATATAAAGACACGTGGGAGGGAGACAGTAGTATAACGCTCGATTAATCATAATAATTCATATGTGTGCCTTAATAAGAGTAGAATACTATAATATTCGTTTAACCTTGGCACATCTCTGGCTGTGGATTATCTGGTAATGTTATTAACATATTGAATCGCAATGATAATGAATAAATGCACCCATACGGATAGAATCACCCATGCTTACAATCAAGGAACTACACTTTTTCATCAATGGCTTTCATTTACCGCTGCATGTGATTATTTCTAGCATAGCATGGATCATCCCATCCCATCATCATTGGCAGGATATTGCAACCTGAACACATTATGTATTACATTCACTCATATCCTTTCATAATGACGGTGGGTCTTTAAGGAGAACTCACATTTTAATCCATTGTGCCATTTTCATTGTTACCCACAAGTAAGTGTCCATCATCATTGATCATTAATCATGAAGCAGACTAATAATTGTTGATACTTATTCCAGAACCAGCGTGCAGAGGCGAGCATAGCCGGTGTCCCGGGGAACAGTTTTCCCCGGAGACATTCATGCCCAGCTTCCTGTATTCTGTAGCTGGCACTTTATACCGAAGCCTTCAATGCATCATAAAATATATTGAACAATCACTTTAGAATAAAACAATCTATCAGATTTCTGTTGAAAATCTTCTGTGGTAAAATGCCTTCTTAATAGCTTACATTGTAGAATATACATTTCATTTCAGCTATTCAATATTCACCCCCTTATTTTGAATGTTAACATTCACATTCACAAATGTTTAAATGTGTCTTTATTTTTATATCAAAATGAGTTTTTATATGGATGTATTTAAATGTTTGCATTTAGATCATAAGAAATATTTTTATAGCAATATTCGGTTTGAAATTATTTATTCGGTGTGAAAATTGCTCAAACCAGAAAAAATTTATTATTAGATTGAAGCACATTATTCTTCTCTATGAAGATTTTTTAAAACATGAACATTTTATTATTTAATCATGTACTTTAGATTTAATGACTCAATTCGTGAGAATGGTGCTTTTTTGATGAGAGAGAGAGAGTCAATATTGTTGATTAAAAAATGATTAGAAATTAGTAAACAGTATTTTGTGTAAAATATAAATATAATATTCCCGGCAAAAGTTTAAAAACATGTACCTAAGTTTTATTTTTAATTGGGTCGTGAAATAAATATCATACAAACTTCTATTTTAAAATACGATACTAAAATTATTGTGATTTCCATAAATTTTATCAAATGAAAAATTTATTTTAATACAATCAACATTCTGTAATAGAAAATTTCAGATTTTACTTATATTTTGAGTGAAATAAAATAGCGAAAGATAGGATTTCCTATATTTAGATAAAAAATTGATTTGCAATAATAATACACAAGACTTTTTAAATTAAGGAAGAATGAGAGTTAGCTTTTATCAATTTAGAAATTAAATGGCATAATTACTCGTTAGAAAATAATTTAATTTGATTTTTTAACTTGAGACACTTATCAAGTACACAGATTTAAATAATAACAAATGTATGGTGAACGAATGTTTTGTTTTGTACAATTTATATTGCTCAAATTATTAAATTTTGATTTATCACATAAGCCACTCAAATTTCAACATTTTACTTCTACTCTATATTTAATATGAATTTGTAAATATACTTAGATATAGATTTTTTATATCTTTCCCTTCTAATCAATGCTCATATTTATAAACGCAACTATTTACTGATTTTAAATAAATGTATTAAACAATAAAGCAAAAGCCACTCCCCGCAAGTGACGCTTTCTAGATTGTGATACCGAATGAATTTTCTACAAGTTGATTTTTATACCGTTGACCTGTATGTTGATTAGTTATAGACAAAATGAAAAAATATAATTTGGCACCAAGTAATAAATATAAAATAATAAAAAAATAACAAAAACATGTTTTTATTAAATATCTTGTGAATATGAAAATACTGTATTTAGGAATCAATTATTAAATCCATGGTTTAAAACCTTCGAGATTCAATCAGATAGATGACTTTTGAATCAAGAAATCAATGAAAATTATTGTAACATAATATTTATTTAAAAACTTATAGAATTTTCATAATATTTTATTAAAAAATTTAAAGTATAATATACATATATTTTATCTCCAACTGAATTACTATACATGTAATATAAGTATATTATTTTCATTGAAGGTTTTGAATTTTTTTCATGTGGGACAGTTTTTGTAGTAATTAATATCTATAATAGGAAATGTCATTTTCGGAGGCAAAAGATCACAAAATATAACATGAACATTTTCTGAATTAAATAAATGCTAGATTGAACTATAATATATTAAAATTACGCTAATTATTTGGACAAATACAGTCACTGTCCAAATTAGAGATGAAATAATATAAAAGAAGTATTAAACAGTCGCTTTACAAAAAATATATGCACTTCTTTATTTTATTTTCAATTAAAATGAACATTGTTAAGCCTATGTTTAGACTAAATTATGATAATCTTCAAATTGACAATGCACACAGTGCAAAATGAGCAGAGTTGTTTGCAAGCTGAAGACGGAATGTGCCCATGATTTTTGTGAGATCCAAAGCAATACTGCAACTGATGATAATGGATTTACGGAGAATCTACATTTTAAGATGATCAATTGTGTGAATTAATAGTAATTAAAGATAAGTACAATTATTATTTATTTGAATGAGTCTCTGAAAGTATTCGTTCAAATAATTTATCTTTAATTACTATGGAATTCCACGAAGGCGTCAACATAATCAGCAACTTTAATTAATTGTGACAAAAAAATAAAGCACTCTGTGTTGTGTATAATTAATTGTCAAAAATAAACAAAACTGGAATATACAATTGGACTATTAACATACTCTAAAGACAAGTACAAGAATCACATTAAAAACTAAAATAGTGAAAAAGAACGAAAGTATGTATAATAACAGGTAATAAAATAACTGACTAGTAACTTGTCTTTGGGGCAAGAGGCCAGGTAAAATCAAAACTAACAATAAATTGCACATAAAACCAGCACCATTTTCTATTTGGCAATATTTTACACAATCTTATGTCAAATGAAAACAATAAATAAAGAATACTTACATTAAAAAATAATCAATTATTATAGCCATTATTTAAAGATAAACACTATGATTTTTTTCCTATCGTCAATCACAATTTCAACAATCTGGTTGGTATTAATGAATGATATAGCAAAACAAATTAAATAATCTTCCAATATGGAGTGTATTAAGTAACATTAACAATATTATAATGTATGCAATAAAAACATACGGGGTGATTGAAACAGATTAAAATATCACATTTATAACTACATTTGTATTTACACAGAGAAACTCAAAAATAAACAATCTTGTGTTGTGAAATCCTTACTTGAGTAATATCTTAATTGAATAATTTCTTCTTTACATGAGATGGTCTTGTGCCACGCGCTCAATTACATTAAATACACATATGTTAGCGTAATTATATAAGCCTAGTAAAATATTTTAGGTAGTAATTCGCAGAGTTATTAACAATCAATTCATTTATTGAAATTCATCATCGGAGCTGAGAAGCATCGTCTTTTCGTGGTAGTTGGTGGAAATTGTGGCCACTTTCTGTTGTACGGGACGAGGTGCGTGAACTGCCCCCTCTTCGGAAGTTTTGCCTTGTTTACTGTTTCCTATAAAAATAATCACCAAGGTTTGTTTTTAATTTCATTGAAAAAATTTGTTGTAGAAACGTTTGCTGATTCAATTCTCTGGAAGCCATGATTAAGCTATTTAATATTATTATATCGGATATTTCCAAGTATCAATGACAATAATAATTCAGGGAATATTTCTTCGACTTTAAAAAAATAAGATTATTTGTGCTCCTCTGTACTTACTTATTATATAATTTTATCCAAAAATACATGTCTTTATTATTGACATTTCAATCATATATTCTTAATAACTATTTGTCAAAAAAAAATTTACACTAAAAATTGATATTAATATTATTATTTTAAATAAAAGAGGATAAGATTGTCCATGAGATCCAAATTCAGAAAAATTCCAAACACCGTCTGTTTTACGGAATCGTCTCCATGCATTTTTTAATTTTCATACGATTATTCATAAGCATGCATACATTTTGAAAAAACTTATCCCTCAAAAGAAGTTTCTTTAATATATATTTTTTTTAATCAGAAAATAAATTCTGGAGAAATCAAAGATCCGCCATTTAATGTGAAACAAATTGATTCTTCAAGTCCACAGAGAAATCTTAATTTAATTACTTCCATTAAAAGAAGATACACAATTGCACAATTAATTTATAATCCACAAAAGCCAAAACACAGATTAGCCTTAATAAAAATCAGATGGATATAAAAAAAAACTCAAAACATCTATTTTACACAATCATTTAATAAAATTTATAATTACATATACAATAATGGAAAATATAAAAATTAAGTTGCTCATGCCAGGTAAAAATAATACACACGATCACAACTTCCAAACCTTTTGTTTGTTTTTGCAATTAGTATCTAATTTTATGAAAAAAAAACAATACCTATACTTTAATAACTTAAATTGTAATATTTTGAGGAAAAAAACTGATTAATATATTTTTTACATTGAAATGCATGCTTTACTGTACATACACTATAATATATTGATATTATTAATTGACTGAAAGGGAACTTAATCAAAAAAGTTTTTTATAATGAAAGGCCACATGCGGTATTGTATTATATTAAGCGTTAAATATTTATTTTATTACAATTTATGTACAGTCAAGGATATTTATATGTATTTGAAAAAATCTTTTTTACTGGACTACCCGAACTAATATCTTATTTTTTTTTATTATTATTAATTTTGTATTTTACTCTTATTCTAATTATGGTACATGCAATACAGTTAGACTAAATACACATAAACAGCCGAGGATTTCAAATAAATGCTTCAGAAGCAGTAATGGAAATAATAATTATATATACAAGACAACACTATTGGCTCGTTGTAGGAATAGGTAAAAATAAATAATACAAAAAAAATTAAATGAACAAACTTAAATAGAAATTATCACAAAATCCTGGCATATCAGGAATCATTTCATTCAATAGTATGTGGTGAAAAGAAAAATGTGTGAGACCAAATAAAAATGCAGATGCACGGTTAAGTCAGAAAAAAATAAAGTTTGAGGTAATTTATGAATAGAATTAAAAAAAATCATCCATTGAGTACATAACATTCAAAATGCCCGTGCTACAAGCTACACATAATAAATTTCACAACTTAAAGGTACTTCAATCATTCCAATTTCTATTATTATCAATATGTTAACTGAAGGCAAGCTCAGCAAATACAACAGCAGCCAATTAAAGTTTCTCATAAGGCAGATTTGTTGTCACGTCTGTAAAATAAGGTATTGATTTAGTCATTGAATTGTAAACTGTGGATAATATTTATGTCAGATTTAACCACATTTAGAAGTTAATTAAATAAATGCTGATCAGAACCTGGATAAAAATTCTCATTTTAGGTGGTAATCTACCAGATGAACTATCAACACAAAACAGAATAGACGTAGGAAAAATAATTTCTACAAAAGCGACAATTGGAACATTTTCAGTGAGACTATTGTATTAAATAATTGAAAATGAAGCATAAAAAAACATGCAAGCTGCTGAAACGCACTTGGTACGAGTGTACTATATTTCAATACATACCGGAACTGTACTGAGTGTACTGCTGATATTGAGGATGGAAGTTATGAATGGCATCAGTCATGATATCTTTTGGATTCATGGTTTCCTGAGAAGTAAACGAATATATAATTATTTTATTAAACAAGCCGATTATATAAATAGAAACATGTTTTACTTTGAGACTGCTCGATATGGATTGCATGGTGACAGAGCGGTGAGCGTCGGAATGTAAACCTCGAGCGTAAACTTGATGGGGGAAAGCGTAGCGGAGAGCAATTGCAGCAGCCAACATTTCAATACAGATGAGGAAGTTCTGGTAGCCGGCTGATACTGTACCGGCAGTTGTTGGAACACCATTTTCATCAATAAGTGGGGATATAACTTCCATTTTTTCCAAAACAGCCAAACCGACACCTTGAGATAAAATAGTATTATTTTTTAAATCGAATAAAAATATTATTAGCTTCACATTTTACCTTGCCAGAATGAGAGAAAGATAACGCTTTTAACGGTACAAAACTTAAGAACTGGGTCGAATGGTGTCAGCATTTCTCGAGTTGCACCCAAAAAGAGGAAAAGTCCATAGAGTGCCAAACTTACAGACACATTATAAATGAGGGTTATATAGATATATCCACCGTCTAAACTCCAATCACCATCATGATAATGTCCGGCAGCCTGTTAACAATAGATTATTTTATGAATAGACCAAATTAAAAAAATATACACTTTCAATGTAATTTCTAATTACTTGGAGGAATATAATGATGAAAGCACAAAGAGGTTTGATCAAGCAAAACTGTAAAGTGGCTTGTTTACAAAAGCGAAGAACTCCAATTGTGTAAGTCGCACCAGCAAGACATCGACCAGCAGCTCCTCGTACTGGTCTCCCACGGAGCGCAGACATTATATTACCTTCTCCACCAAGATATTCATAACACAGCGATAAGAAATTGTAAATCACAAAGGCTAAAATAAAATACAATTTTAACATCCTCAACACATACAAAATATGTAGATATTTATTACCTTCATAACAATCTCGAACTGTGAAAAAATATACATAATATGAGTCGCTATTGAAGAAAAGCAGTGAAATCCACGAATAACATCCGTAAATGGGCACAATAAAGAGAATCCTAACTATCCAACGCTGTTCCGCCGGATTACTATACCATCTCAAATGTTGATAAATCTGCAAACAAAATACATGATCAAACCAAGATCACAACTGGTATAATGAAATAAACAATACCTGTTGGCATGTGATAAAAAGGGCAGTGAATACGAATATTCCAGCAATTCCTTGGGCTGATTTAGTTTGTAAAAACATAGGCTCGGCCAAAGCATGAGGCAAGAAATGTCCATCGGTAGTTGTTGACACACTACTTGATGTTGAAGATACTGTTTCTGCCATGGTTGTATTTGGCACGGTTGTCGTACTAGTAGTCATCCTGCAATATCGGTTAAAATGAAATGAAATTAAGAGTCCACAAGGTCAGATTTTTGATTATATGAATATTATTTAAATACCATACAATCAAATTGTAAATAGACTCAATTTTACATTTATCTATACATTATTTAGATGATTGGTTTCTATAAAATTCCACAAATGCAATTATTATCAATAAGTGCTCCGTATAAACAATTCAAATTTTGTTTGTTAACATATTTTATTTTCACTGTAATTCCGGATTAAAGGATTTTTTTTATGAATATACAAATATATTTTTTAGTGTGTGTAATGCAAATAGTATAAAAAATAATTAATCTGAAATATATGCATCATATAAAACTTATAAACAAACGAGAAATTATTTATTTATGATGGACTATATTCCACAAGTTTTTTGGCTTATTTGATTATAAAATATCAATATAATTATATGAAGTAAGATTCAATGTACATTAACCTTGTAGATATTACAAATACGACCCTGTCCTTGAGAAAACTATTTTGAGGACACAATATTTTAATAGTCCAGTCACAATTCAATACATGACCCGACTAAATATGCTAATGAGTCATATGACCAAGGTTGATCACCTGTCAAATAAAACAACTGAGAAAGAGATCAAAAGAGGAATTAAAAGTTATAATGCTTGTTTAAAAATATTAATTATTTAACATAAATAAAGAAAATATTGTTTATACCATTCAATGTTATATGAAGACTTTGGAGGTCATATTATTGTATGCATAT
This sequence comes from Agraylea sexmaculata, assembly GCA_022606485.1. Classification (NCBI taxonomy): domain Eukaryota; kingdom Metazoa; phylum Arthropoda; class Insecta; order Trichoptera; family Hydroptilidae; genus Agraylea; species Agraylea sexmaculata. Next base: position 149,747 of record JAGTTH010004746.1, read on the forward strand.
TTTAGGGTCAGTTTCTTAAATTGAGAGAGGCAAATGTCAACAAGTCCTGTACTTCTGTGCAATCACTATAGTGCAAACCAATTGATTACACAAAAGTGAACCAATATCTCTCGAGTTAGGTAGCTCACTGTTTGAATTTAATAATCTTGTTTAGATAGAAAAGAAAATTAATAAGACCGATTTCATTTGAATCAAAGATAAGATAAAAACAAATCCTGTATACTAAATATATTTATTACTGATAATTTGTTATCAGTGTAAGTAATCTTTAAGAGTAAATGTTGCAATAATTAAAATATTATTCTATTGCTATGGGCTTCACCAATAAAATATAATGATTTAACGTTCAGAACTAGAAATGGACAGTTGTAAACAATACATGTCGATAATGCGCAAATGGTGATAAGCAAATTTGAATATTTACGAGAGGACGAACAACACTCTTAATTACTCTAACACACTATTTTCAAATATTAAATACAAACAAGAAAATCGATCGCAACATTAACACTAATAATGAACGGATTGGCCAGATAACGTCATCAGACCCACTTCCGGAAATATACAAATACGCTTCAGGGAAGAAAACTCTGTAAGGGGCGGGGCTACAAGGGCTACAAGGGCTACAAGGGCTACAAGGACTACGAGGGCTACGAATACCAATCGAGGCTTCGGGGAAAACAGTGGCAAAGTAATGGCCATGGCTAACATATTGTAGCGACCAGCGAGGTCAGGACACACGGCACAAGACACCAGCCATGATCATCCAGACTATCCGTGTGACCTTGACTGTGTACTGTGGACTGTGGACTGTTATACTGTGACAACAGAACTGGTGGGCGGGGCTAAGGAACCAGCAGTACAGACCTGCAGCAGGATCACAGTCATGGGCGGGGAAGGCGGGGGAGCTCCAGGTTCAGGTCCCGGCCAGTGTCTTCTCCTGTCTTCTTCTCTTCTCTTCTCCGTGAAACACAACAAACACCACAATAAACTCTTGGCTGCCACTTGTCCTCGTCAATCCAGACTCTTGTGTTGCCACACTACTAAACATAGGTATTATCTTTTTGCGTGTAACATTTTTTTAAATATTTTTCGTTTATCTATTGTACTAATTATTCAGTATATCCATGCTTTTATCGTACAAATATAAAAACTCAATTGGTTTAAAAAATATAAATGACAAAGAGCTCAAATGTTTATTGAAAATAAGAATTATTTTGATGTACACCCAAATTTTGAATAAAAACAAAATTATCACTTTATTAAAACACAAAAAAATAAAACTATCAAACAAAAATTTAAATCGCTTATGATTAATAAATAGTTTATTGAGTATGGCAAGCCGTTATCTTGTAGCAATGGCATTCATAAATGAGTAGCGGATAACAAACGTCTGGCGGAGAAAACTGGGAGAAGAAGGCGGAGACTGCGCCGGCGAGACCAGCTCCAGCCATGATAGTCCAGGAGCCCGTACAGGTGAAGCCTCTAAGCCCCGCCCCTTCAGCCCTTCCACTCATTTGGACCCGCCTTCTCCTCCCCGATGATCCATCATATTCTCTTCTTCCTTCAAATATACGTGCATTCAAACTGAGTTGATCCTAACGATTTCTCTCATACCCTTATCACCAATCCAATCAAATTATGATACTCATATTTTTATGCAAAAGTAAATGACATATTGTATATTATGCATTTTAATTAAGACACAGTGTAATTTTCTATTGCGCTTTCGCAATTTTCAAAATCTTTTTGACTGTGTTTCTAAAATTAACAATGTCATCTGCAAATGCATATAAAATAGGGAACAATGTTATTTTTGGATATTCTTAACATAAAATTGACCTTAGAATGTTATAATATGTATTTTATGAAATATATCTACAACTCATCTTGTTTTCAGGCTGCCATATGGCACTGCTTAAATCACTATGCTTTTGCTGATGCAGTTTTTTTAGCGGAAAGACTCCATGCAGAATGTAAGTATTATCAATGTGCGAATATATTATGATACTTGAATATTTAACTCATTTATATTTTCAACCGTTTTTTAGTTGAATCAGAAGAAACAGTTTATTTATTAAGTACTTGTTATTACCGATCCGGTAGAGTAAATGAAGCTTTTTGGCTGTTAAATAATTCAGTATTGACATCACCTAATGCGAAATTTCTCCTCGCTAAATGTGCTATAGATCTCGAAAAGTAAGTATCGATGAAATATAAATATTACAAATAGTAAAAAAGTATTTATAATCAAAATTGTTTTTGCAGATTGAATGAAGCGGAAGCGATCCTCAATACCGCTGAATCTGACTTTGGAGATGGCTCGGCATTTGCGTTGCAATTATTGGGTCGTTTGTATAGTTCAACTGAAAGACGAGAGCGAGCTGCAGAAGCATACAAAAAATCTTTGGTTTTAAATCCATTCCTTTGGGATTCATTTGCCAGGCTTTGTCAACTCGGTGAAAAAATTAAAGCAGACGATGTTTTTCAGCTTACGAATGTAAAAAATCTATCACAATGCTTGGGAGTTGTGTCTCCCCCGAGTCAACCTCAACCATTTTTAGAAAATACAACTACACTTACGACTTGTACATTGAATTCGAGTCTAAAAGTAACTCCCGGTAATAATATCATCCCGCACACGATTCCCAGCTTAGGAGGAATGACTCCTGATAGTGTTGCACCTACGAGAAAATTACGTAGTGTATTTGGAGGAGGAACAGCGAGCCCGTTTTCTCCGTCAGATGGAATATTACCTTTAGAAGAATCTCCTTTGACACATTACACTCCAACATTGACGGATGCTAATGAACAAAAAACTTTGCCAAAATTCGTACACAGCTTACGAGCGTCAGTTGGTCATCTCAAAGAAAGTATGTTTAGTCCGGCTCCTCGTCAAGCACATATAGGTACAATACCCCACGTTCGAAGATCATCTAGACTTTTTAGTAGTAATTATTCAGTAAAAGAAAATAATAAATCGCCAAATAGAAAATTTGCTCCACCAAAAAGTCCTCTTCGAAAAAGTAAACCTAGGGCCCAAAAAAGTATCCTAAGTAAATCTACCATAAATGAAGAGACAGAAAATCGGTCACAAGAAAATATTGACAAGATACCCACGTTCAACTCTGGATCGATTCAAATACAACAAAACCCTAAACAAAGTTATGAAGGATGGATGAACTTATTTAGAGACATTGGTGATGCATATTTTTATCTTGCTAGCTTAGATTGCAGAAAGGCTCTGAATTTATTTGAAAATTTACCTCCGAAGCAGCACCGTTCTCCTTGGGTACAGACAATGCTTGCAATATCACATCATGAGTTAGGAGAATACGATTATGCCACAAAGTACTTTGGAGAAGTTCGAAAAATGCAACCGTACAGAAGTGAACATTTGGACATTTATAGCACATGTCTGTGGCATCTTCAAAGAGAAGTAAATCTCTCTGCTTTGGCGCATGAATTGGTAACGAGAGATAGGCAGTGCCCCACGGCTTGGATAGTTGCAGGAAATTGTTTCTCTCTGCACAAAGAACATGATACGGCAATTAAATATTTCAGACGAGCTGTTCAGTTAAAACCGAATAGACCTTACGCACATACTTTACTCGGTCATGAATATGTGGCCACTGAAGAGACTGATAAAGCTATGGCTTGTTTTAGAAGTGCTGTGAGACTAGACCCTCGACATTACAATGCGTGGTTTGGAATAGCTACAGTATATTCTAAACAAGAGAGGTTTAAATTGGCTGAAATACATTTCAAACGGGCTTTAGCCATTCATCCGGAATCGGGAGTGTTGAGATGCCATTTAGGAGTTGTACAAGTTTCATTAGGAAAGTCTGATAAAGCTCTGTCTACTTTGGATCATGCTGTGACTGTCGATCCTAAGAATCCTCTGTGTCGATTCCACAGAGCTTCAGTTTTATTCTCTTCAGGAAGATTATTGGAAGCTCTCAAAGAGCTCGAAGATCTGAAAGACCTTGTGCCCAAAGAGTCATTAGTTTATTATTTATTGGGTAAAGTTCATAACAAATTAGGTAATTCTCATTTAGCGTTAATGCATTTCAGTTGGGCTACAGACTTAGATCCTAAAGGAGCCAGCGGTCATATAAAAGAGGCATTTGATCCAACACGTACCGAAGATCCACCGGAACCGACTCTGTAATTTATACCTAAATTGGTAATCTATATGATATTGCCCATTTATATATACATCTACTTTATAATCATTAGTTGTGTAATTTATGTGTGATCTGGTAATTCGAATTCAGTTTTTAAATCATGCCAATTTTTACTACGGATGGAAATAGAAACATAATAATGAGCAGAATTCCTGTCTTTGTTATTGTCACGTATTATTCATTGTCAAATAAGGATGATTGATAATGTGTTCTCATATAATAATTTTACAGAATCTACATAAATCATGTTTTTAGCTATGTCCAGTCATTTTTATGCTGTGTCAAACCAGGAACGAACTTTGCATATTTTTTGAGTCATATGTGTAATAGTGATAAGAAGTTTAATTTTATGAAATAATTCATATCTTGTGCAATTTATCAGTGTAAATAAAATATTACTCGCTCATCGTCAGACCAAACTAATTGGCTGTAAATGTTTTACTATTTGTATAGGATATCTGTTGCTGCTTCTGTTAATACAAACATATGGCTTGAAAATATATGATTCATTTTGTTGATTTGCCATTGAAAGTGCCTCTAATTTCAGAATTACTTTCAAACAATTATTAGTGTTTATTAACTGCGTCATCTTTTGTATCAATGATGAAAACAAATAAATTAATCAAATTAATAAACTGTTTTATTGGTGGATTCACTTATACAGAGTTGCCTACGTTAGAAATGATAGGCTTTGGTCGCGCTTTGAATATTATTTTCTTCTTTATGATGGCTTTTACAATATATTCTACACTCGGTGCAGCGATACTCTCATTCATGTACATGGTCGAGTCGTTTTTAAATTTTTGAGTTTGTGACTTGTCATATACAATTTCGGCATCATGACGCTTTTTCTCCAACAACGCGAATGGTTTTTCAATGGACATTTCTTTCCCTTGCAGAATATGATGACCGATAATGAGAATCGGTTGACCTGTTGTCGTATAATGCAAGTCTCCGACGAATTCTCCGTACAATGATTCATTCGACCTCGATTGTAAGTCTCCTTGCACTTCTATAATCGCCCATTCCGGAATATCTCCATCTTTGTTTTCTCTGCAATCAAACAAAAAATTACAAATCAAACCAATTCATAAAACAGTAATGTGTGAAAAGGGTTATTTATAAAAATACAACATTGCGATGAAGATTTTATTAAAAATGATTACAAAAAAAGTTAACATCTAAATTTCTTAAATAGTGGATGCTTATTTGCTGTGGATGAAGATGGCCTTTTATATTCATAGTAAACTGCATCATCTGCACCAGACAGTGATGCCATATTTCCCGTTCTTCTTACTGCTCCACTTCCAACAGCGCCACCTTCTCCAACAACTCTTTCGTCTTCACAGTCAATATCTGACGCTGCCAACACCTTCAATTGCAATAAATCAGAATATTATGAACGAACTCGGTAAAAAGATAATTTTTAATTTAACGACTAAGTGAACTCATGATCTCTTTATTATACTGAAGTTTTGTAAAAATTCAATATATTATACGTGATGTCTTAATTATTTATCAATATACATACGATTTTAAATAGTTTACCTGTTGTAAAAGTTGACCCTGTTCTTCTCGGGTTCCATAGAAAAGATCTTGTTCTTGATCCATGCCTCGAAGTTCAGTAATCACCTTATAACTGTAACCCTGATTTACAAGAAACCGTTGTCTCTTTCTGCTGTAAGACATTTCCATTGTATCTTGCGAAACCAGAGTGTAGAAAAACGCGTTATATTCTTCGGCAATAGCCCCCTTTTTAGCTCTTAAAATACGACCTGCAATAATACCATATTAAAAATTTGTTTAATAATAATTGGTACAATAAAAATTACCTAAACGCTGTGCTTCTTGACGCCGAGAACCGCCATGTGAAGAAATCTGAATTAAGACATTAGCTTCGGGCAAATCAAAACTAGTATCGGCAACTTTACTTACAAAAATTGTATTTACCTAAAAAAATTATATATATTATATGTTTGTTTAAATACAAATTGTGTAATTTATATTACTTTCGGATTAAATTTGAAATTTTGCAGAATTTGTATTCTTTCTCCTTGAGAGGTAGGACCATAAATATATGGTTTATTCATTTTAACAGCATAATGTTTTAAAGCAAACACATTATCTGAAAATACTATTGTTTTATCACCACGTCTTTCGTGATACCTAAAAACATTTAATAGTTAGAATAATTGTAAGTGAATTTTAAAATAATAAAGTTACCTAATTAAGAATTGACACGCTCTAAATTTAGAAGGATTCATAACATAAAGAAGTAGTCTTTTTGCAGTTTTGCATACAAGATATTCTCTATAGAATTCAGGTGCCATGGGACACCATACTTCGGCACATTGAACTCGGGCAATATATCCTCGTTTTTGAAGCTCCAACCAATTTGCTTCGTATAATTTGGGACCGATCAAAAAGTTAAGATCAGCAATTTTGTCATCTTCTCTGAGAAGTGTTGCAGTTAATCCTGAATTAAAAAAATATGTATTTAATTAATTAGTTATTATTATGTATACGGATTAAAATTACCTAATTTGCAATGTGAATGAACAATTGTTAATACTCTTCTAAACATTTTAGCAGGAATTGTGTGTACTTCGTCCAAGAGTAAAAGTCCCCATTCTTGGCTCTTTAACCATTTCATTGTTTGTTCAGCTTCCCAACTACGTCTTTGAGTGTGCGTGATCATAGAATAAGTTGTAACCAATACTCCGCAGCCCACCGGCTTATCTTTGGCTTCTGACGTGAATCTAATGAAATAATTATTACATAGTTTACAAGGCAATATTTAAATAAATTATAAGTATTAATATCTCACCGACAAATCATGCTGTCATCAGCAGTGGACCACATTTTAAATTGCTGTTTCCACTGTTCAACTGAAACTCCCGAATTACAAAGTACTAAAGCCCGTTTTCTAATTGTACAACATGCTGTGACTCCAACGAGTGATTTACCAGCACCACAAGGAAGTACTATCACACCAGATCTAAAAAATAATATAATCTGTCAAACAATGTATTCAAATTAAATAATATAGATAAATGAATATTTTTTTTACCTAGCTCTACCATTACCAAACATCTTTCTTAAACTTTTTTCTTGATATGGTCTCAACACAGCCATGGGTTTTAAATCAATATTGATATCAGGGTTAATCTATAGTAAATATATTGTTATTCAATGAATTATGAGTATTCATAATTATAAAAAAACTCACAGTATCATTTCTAAAATCATATTCAGCCAGAAGAGGATGTTCAAGTTCGATGCATCTTTTTTGAATGACTTCAATTTTTTCCGGATCCACTTCAAAGGAAACCGTATTATTGCTAGTTTCATCGGCTTCCTCATCTTCCTGATCGAGTTTTTCATACAAGTTTGTGATATCTTCAGGTACAGTTTCAGTAGCGGCACCGTCTGCTGGTTTATCTAAATTCAACATCATTAGTTAATTTTTTTTTTATAAAAATGACATCATTAAATAGAAATTGAGATTAATACCTGCAGTAGTAGCGGCGGGGGTTATTTTGGCACCAAATGTTGAAACAGGTTTTTTATCAATAGTTTCCGATATTAATCCGTCAGCTTCAAGTTCGTTTTCACCAATTCTTCTAAGCCGACATTCTTGAATGACAGGATCTTTCAAAAGTTTTTGTAATATATCCGGATGAGGACTTTCCACATAGTACCTAGAGATTATTTTAGTATTTAGTACTGATTACGATAAATTGTATAAATTAGTTGGGAGGAACAAACCTGTTGTGTTTCAAAACCAATTTCACTTTTCCATACGACAGTGTGCAAAGTTTGATAAATTCAACAATGCCATCAGGAACTGTACATTTACTGAGTCTCCGTAAATATTCAATAATATCATGAGTCTGTAAACCGACAGACACGGCCGCGTATAAACTATATGCAGTCAATTTATATTCATGAATGTGTTCAGGCCTACAAATAGTTCATGGTTAACAAATATTCAATCAAAATAATTTGCAATAGTAAAAAAAATATCAACCTGCATACGGGTTCAGATATCGCAATGAGGAAATCATGAGCATGTTTATAAACAGGTGAAAATGATTCAAGGAATATGTGTCCATTGGGAGCTACCCATAATGGTCTCGAACTATGATCAGATTTAAGAGACATTTGGAGCCTGGAAAATAAATCATAATTAGTTAAGAATTCATAATTATGTTGTTTATTATAATGCTACCTATAATCTTTGGCACCAAATTCGTCTTCCTGGACCTGCTCGTCGTTGGTCTCAACATTTTTAGAGGCGGCTCCAGGAATGCCTTCGTCTTCGTTAACAGCATCATCATCAATCACAATAGCGGCATATGCCTCATCTTCTGTGCGTCTTTTCTTACCTATATTCATATCACAAAGTACACAGTTATCATTTTATACGACTGTTTTGAATCGCGAATGTGAACTTACCGAATCGTTCCGAGTTAGATTTTGATGACCCATCGTATTTTTTGTTTTTTTTCGGCGGACCCATTCTGTATTAGGCTAAAAATGTTGAATTACAAGCCACAATAAACGTACAATTGGGTAAAATTGAAATAATAGTAGAGACACTCACCTCGCACTGACAAGCAAGTGTCAACTGTCAAACACGCAGCGGCAGTCTCCTTGATAATCTTCAATTTCTCATTTATTCATTCATTGTTTAACTGAAGTTAAATATTGTACGAATTACATCGATTTCACGCATATTTACTTGCGATTCAATTATTTTGATGTTCAAAATTAGGCTTTTAAAACATAAATTTAAAGAAATAAATTACGAATAAGAAAAACGCGACGAAAAATCGAAAATTAAATTATTGGTTACATTACATAGTCTTATTATATTTTTACGAAAGTATACAAAAAGTTTATACGCATAAATAAATTGGTTGAAATGTCAAATAATGGCGCCAAATGTGACATTTGTGGGTATAAAGAAGTCATTGAATTACTTCTTATTTAATGAATATTTTGCTTACCTTTTAATATAAATCGGCATTTTCTTTTATTATAAACTATTTACAATCAATCACACATTTCAAATTAGTTCTTTTATGGGGTTTTCACAGTTTCAAATGATATCACTGTCACACAAAGTAAACATCACGTTTATATGGCTATTGATTCTACAAAATTTTACGATCCACGTATTCTACTACTTCTATGCTAAAAACAAATAAATAATAAGAAATGTACCATTCAATATATTGAATTCTTCATCTGATGGTTATTAACAAATGTTTTGTATATAGATATTTTTATATGTATTCAAATGTTATAAATAAAAAATACCTTGATTTCATGTAATACGCCATGTTTTTTTATTATTTTACATGATGGCTGAATTGTACCTGGGTGAAAATATAGAAAAAAGAAACAGAATAACAAATTTGTGATGTTTTTGTGGAAAAAACAAAGGAAAACTTTTACACTCATACAAGTATGTGTGGAAATGTGCAGACTGATGGAAAACTACAAACAAAAACAATATTCTTCTGAATTAACTTTCTCCAGTACATACTTACTTTTTGAAATTCTAGCATCTTTTCAGTTCTCATCACTTATTTTTTTATTAAAAATATTACTGTTTATTGATAAATTTAATTAAATCATGTTTATAATTATTTCGATTTAAGTTTTGTAACTATTTATTTCTAACTTTGATTCAACAAATACAAACCAGATAATATAGGTTCTTGTCCATCAAATTCCAATAAGAAAATAGAGAGATGATAAATAAGTAAAAACCATTTATTGTGAATACAGGGCATTTTATTAATTTTAATAAATATTCCAAAATGACCCTACAATAATTATTATACTATAATTATTTATATAATATTATAATTTGCTTTGATACTTGTGACGTTGGTACAACGTAACTACAAGTGTGACATCTTCTTATAAATAGAAATAAAGACAATGTATTCACCCTATATCGGCAACATGTTGTGGCTAAGTCAAACCACTGTATAAAAAGAACATAAATAAATACCATATTATTTAGTTATTCCTTCGAAATGGCATTTTACGGAGTTGAATACTAGTGACCACAGGAAATTCATATCTAAAATATTTTTTTGTACATTTCAATTGATAATAACTAAATTAATTTTCTCCTAATAAAGTTTTTCACTATTCTTTGGTTCCGATTGATGAAATTAGTATATTATAAATACGCTTTTAAATATTACATAAAGATATACTTAATCAGCTTTTGAAGTGATTACAAAACGCTTTGAATAGAAAAATAAAGTATATGAAAATAAAAAGTCAACTATTTGCTATTAAATAACTAAAAATGATCATATTAAATATATAAATTTAACTTCCTTCATCAATCTAAACCAAACAATTAGAGACATAGTATAAACGTATGCATAATATAAATATTATCCTCTTTTTAATAAAAATATTAGACAATTCAATAATATGATTTTTATAAATTCATAGTCGGTAAAATAACAAAGTTGCATTAATAAAAAAGTGAAATGGTGTTATAAGTATTATGGAAACATTTCTTAAAAAAATGATTCAATCTTGACACATAGCAGGCATCACGGACAATAACAATTATTATTATGCTTTGTTGGATTTTAATTGTTTTTCTGGATTCAATTGTAATTCTAATTATTATCATTATTATGACATCAGTTTAAAATTTAAGGGCAAATCTTCTAACAAGCGACTTTTCATTATTTTTTACTACAGATAAATGTTCACCCGTTTTTTTACATACAATCTGTGTAAAATAAAAATAAAGTAAAAAATAAAATTGCACAGATATTCACATAATATCCCTAGAATTCTCAGCTCTCTGATTGTAATTACCTTGAGGAATCTGACCAAATTATTTGATTTGCTCACAGTTGTTTTCAATCAATATTTCATTTACTATTGCAGTGTTAAAATTTCTTTTATAAAATACAACACTTAAGTATAATTTCTTGCACAAATTATGAAACATCATTTATAGCAGTGCACAATACATATTTGATGATGAAACAATTTGAGAGCATTGCAATAATATAAGTATAACATTTGCAAAGTAATATATTTTTCAATTTGTTAATTGTACGCACAATATAAATAGGCTATATTCTAGAAAATTCACAAGTACATCAATTGATCAACAAAATTGTACAATTCCAAGGCCTTCACACAAGATTGTTACAAAAGTCACATTTATGAAAGTAATAACATGTTGATTTTGTGATTGTGCACGCTTTTTATCTAAAGTTACATTGGGTCTTTTTATAATAGAACAAACAGCATTTCATTTATTATGACAATGGTCAGAATTATCATTTTGGGTTATTATATAAATATATTATATTGCGTGATTTCATATTAAAGTTTTCCAATAAGTGCGGTCCACATCGACCTTCGATAATCACAGATCAAATAATGCCATTAAGTTTATTAAATAATACATAATGCCTAATATTCTAACTATGACAATTTTATTACATGGAAATCAAATTTATTTGAACACAATAAATTATTGATTATTTATGCAAACTCTATATCTTAAGAACAAGCTGTGTTCAATCCTTACTGGATCCTGGAGTTTTGACAAAGGTACTTAGGGCATGTGAGCCCCTGAGTGATCAATCATAAAATCCAACATCCAGTCAGAGAAATCGAACGATCAGAACTTGATCATAAGAGTCTATAAACATTAATTTTACATTACATTAGATGTTATGGCAATTTTGTTTAACAGGAAGGACGAAAAGCACACGAGAATGTGTCATTTGGGTAATACGAGAAAGAAAATAGTAGAAATATTATGTGCAAATGTACATAAATGAGAAAAGAACAATGCAATGTGTTTGAATGAAATGCATTGCCCACGTGTATCCCGAATGTTCTTAAAGAGAATGTCTTTTATAAAAATAATTATAAATCAAAATATACACATAACCAAAATTTACAGTCACTAGTATAATCAACAATATTTTGTGATATAGTATTGAAAGATAGTCACCATTAGCAACACAGGCATAACATGGACTGACAATATTGTTTAACATCGTAGCGAGTAAGAAATTATTCTAATTAGAGATATATTGGAATAATTTTGTATATAGTATTTGTAGAATGAAATTACAATTGGTGTGATTAGAGAAAAGGAACAAAGGTAAGATTCAATTGTAGTATCAAATATGCCATGCGTTGCTTATGATTATGGACTGCGGCCCAAAATATATATATTTTACACGGTATAAAGTAACTTGAATTCGGAAAAATTTTAGCTCAAAACAGATATACGTTTGTAAGCACCCCAATTTTATATGATTTATTTATCATCTATAACAATAAACACTGGTTACCATATACATATATGTAAAATAAAATATATGGGCGCCACTTTAATTCACCGTTAAGGCATTCATTAAAAATATATGTATATTGTGTATATACTATTGCGAAATAAGGCTTTGTGAAGTAAGGATGAAGCTTTTAAGATTATATTATGATCAGAACAAGCACGGCTCATAATGATCTTTAACAATGTAAATATGTATGTTATTTTTCAGGCATTTTGACTAATGGTAATTTGATAATTTCTTTATTTTATATATTGTATATTGAAAATGGAACTATTGAATAGAATTATGATTAAAACTCTGTACAATTTCAACATCAAATTGCATTATTAAATTGAATTATTTCACCTTTGCTTAATGGGCGCTTGTTATTATCTTACGGCACATAACGAGACAATTTCGGGAACAGAAAAACTATATAACACAAAACATTCAATTGAGATATTTTTATCTTTTGTATAATTTACTTTCAGTCTTCGTTTTTAATTAGCAAAACCCAAAAATATAAAATATCGCCAAATATACACACGCATCGACAGTCATACTCTTATACAATTTTTAAATATATATTTATATATTACATCATTTAGACAAGGGTTTGCTCCTTCCCAGTGGGCAGTGTACGCTTCAATGGATTCCAGAAAAACATCATTAAATATATTCAAATTTCAAACGACTAGTTCAATTGTGTAAATAATTAAGGGGGTGGATTGTAGCCACAATGTTTTAAGAAAAAAAATAAGTAAGAATCCACTCTGATATTTAAATATTTGCTAGATAGATTAACCCAAATATATCTGATTATTTGATAATATTCGGGTTTCTAAAATGATTTTGATTTCGATCATACTTCATAATTAAACATTAGTTTTATTTGGATTCTATTATAAATAGCTACTATTGCTTTTTGACCAAGATATTTTGGAACCTCCGTCCATATTATTTTCAACCTAACATCAATCCAAACAATACATGGCTATAACAAATGGTTAGCTGGAAACCAGTTTGACAGTTTGCATATATGACATGATGCAGAGCTACCAGTATGTGTCTGTTCATTTAGACACAATGCTACACAGTTGGCAGCCATGTGGGCATACACAAATTTTCAACAAAAAGCTTGTAAATAAGGTCATACTACATCGAAGCTGCAGCATATGTGATGTTTGGATTAAACTGCCATGTTGGTCCAATTACAGACTAGGTTGAATCAGGTAATGGCATTATAGCAGGTGCCACCTTTACTCAGATATGATAGATTTAAGCTCTGCTATAATGGAGGAGACTATTAAGACATGTATTAACCCTTATCCTTGCCATAAAGGCAAAATATTGGCAAGAAAACCACAATGCAGGATAAGGGTCAGTAGAATCTTTTGGTCTGATGTTGCAGACAAGAGGCATATGCTCGGAGAAAAAGAATTCTTCCATATTAGGGCATACCTGACAGGTAAATCAAAGCCTCATATCAAGATAGTGTGATGTAATATATATAGGCCATATCATTCTTAAAATCCCTGCATTTCCTAGGGATAATGATACTGTAATAGTCACAGACTTTGGACCCTTAAGATACAGTCTGTACAGAACAACGCCGATGCCATGCAAGCAGCGGTAATACTGGGCATATCCTCTGAATATTGTTAATGGTATCCTCCATTAGCTAACTGAACTTATCTATCTATCTAAGGACCATCATCACAGCTATCAAAGACACCCAGGGTTCAGGAGAAATAGAAAAACAAAAAAGAAACAAAAGTGGCTACAAGATCAACAGGCATAATAACCCCACCATAAATTTACAAATGTAAAAAAAAGGAAGAATAATGTAGATGGATATCCCCCAGCGTGCGTGTCCCACACCTACTGTATAACATTGGAATGTGTCACGAGATATACAGGCGAGGGGGTGAGGGGGGCCAGTGCAGGCGGGGGCTGGGAGGGAGCAGCAAGGCCTCCGCCGCATACTCGATAATTCAAAAAATAAGTCTTTTATACTATTATACACATTATCGCTATAATACAAGTATATATTTTGATATATCTCTTCGAAAAGAGGAGGAATATATTTTCTAACATTTCCAAACAGTTCGTTTCAACTAGGCGGTGGTTGCGGAGGCGTAGGAGGCGCGGGTGCAACTGCTGGTCGTTTAGGCACCATAACACACGGTGCAGGTTCATTTCCTTTATAGTCAGGAGGAGGATCCGGCGGTGATTCCGCCCCTCGACCACCACGAAAGTTCTCCCAATACTTCACTGCTTTTTGCATCAGTCCATACTTTTTGTGCGGTGATGGAGGTTTGCGCATAGGCAGTGGTACTACCGGAGCAACACTTCCCGCCGCCCATTCTGGAACATCTCTCACCGATTTATTCGGCGGAGGTTGCACAGTGAGTTGCGTCAGCTCATCTTGCTGTAAGAAAAAAAATATTCATTAGGTCTACTAACAGAATATGATGTTCAATTTGAATAAATTAAGTATTTACTTGGTAAGGCACTCGCAATTGCAAATGCCGGTCCGGTCCATATTCTCCGTCCGGTAGTTGTATCCGATGAGGGCAGTTCAGTGTTTCAGAAAGATGGGCTCCTTGTGCTTGCGCTTGTAATTCTAATAACCTATTCATTTCCCGCGACATCTGTTGCAATGCTGCCATATTCTGAAGGTGGTTTCTGAAATTCGGTACAATAAGAATTATTTTTCATTTAATTAATAAATATTGAAAAATAAAGTAATTTATAGATAAAAATATTACTTACAAGTTGTCAAGTTCTCTTCTCTGTCTTTGCCTGTCCAACCCCCCTCCTCCCCCCGGCCCGCCAGGCGCGCCCAGCCGCTCCATGCCAGCGCACCCCGGCGATTGTACCGAGAGCATCTGAAATAATTAAGAAAATCAAATTAACTCTTTTGATAAGCAATTTTGGGGTAGGTGTGTTAGTTTACTTTTGCTCATTTGAATAGACAAGAGATTTCAAGAGCGGTTTAAGTCAAATAAATGATTTTTAAATAAGTATGTAGTTTGGTACACAATGATACCAATTTTGTTATATGTATTTATATTGCAATTTCATTCATTAATTAATTTATACGGTGTCTGATATTTAAGGTAGTAAACATTCAATAAAATTGTTTAATTTTGTTGCCGTCAGTCAAACATAAAGTCAAAGTTCAAAAATAAGCGGGAAGGTCGACTCGTTTTTGGTCGAGTTAAATATAGATTTTTTTTTTGATCGGATAAAATAAAAGAAACATATGAAAATGATCACCGATGACTTACATCATCGTCGATTCGGGAACGAGTGAAAGTGGATTTGGTTCGAGACAGGGGCGCCTCGTGACCATTGCCATTGCCGATCTCTGACACCGAGTAGTAATAACACTAGTGTGTACGGCCATATTGACAGGCCACGCCCCTCCTCCCCCATCCCCTGGCCACTGTTCCACCCTCTCCCTCTCTAATAAAGTATTTCCCTGGTTACTTCGTGCTAAGCCCCGCCTGCTCCTGTCTCTCTTTATAGGTTATGCTCACTGACAGTTCGTAACGAGAGGTCACGTGACCCAATGGCGACCGGTAAAACATGTCGCGGCATTACCGGCAAGTTTAAACTTTTTACCGCTTCTTTACTAACGCTTTCAAAACAAAAATACTCCGAATAGTAGAAATATGATTTATTGATTTCATTTAGGAGATTTGCGGTGTGTCCAAATAACATTGAAGATGTGATCATCGAGGAGCTGTGAGGCTCGTGATGGACAAGGAGAGTGAAGATTAGAAGAAGGGCCGCAGTCCCGGGAGCTGAGTGTAAATGTCGAGCGAGTCTGGCTAATAATAAGCGCAGCGCCAGCCGCTTACGTAAAATACGCGGTGTTATTATTTGTGGGGCTGAGACGAGGGACGACTAATCCGAGGGGCGAGGGGCAGCATACCCCGTTCATTATATGTATTTTGTAATTAAATAAAAATATAACATTTGATCACAATGATGTGCCGAAACATAAGTCGTGCTAAATGTTAATTGTCATAAGTGTTAGACATTGGCAAACAGAGACAAGGTGTAAACAGACTAATGATTAACTATTGAAACAGCATGGTCATTAACATGCAATTATGGTAGTAGTATGGCTACTAACTGCTGGTTTAGTTTACTATTAGTGGTTTAATATAAATTAGAATGTGTAAGGTCACACCCGGTCCGGCGCGGCGGTTAGGGAGATATAATCAATAGGCATGGTGTCCTTTATTTGAGTGCATATTATTATGATCGTAGAGGAGTGGTGTTGTTGAAAGGTTTGAATGACAGGTGATGTGTAATGAGGGGAGAGGGTCACATAGGGGCGGCAGATGGTTGCACGTGTAGGCTGAAGGGTCTTACCCTTCCGCGCCAGACACTTCTCGATCGATTCTCATAAAAATAGACGCATACATGCTTCTTGTAAACCATACCAATTACTCGCGCAATTAACTGCGTGCCTCTACTATTGTATGCCTACCATTAATAACTAATAACTCCTTAAATCTGTTCGTTTTTTAGATTAGAGGGTGGCTTCCTAGTCCACTCACACGGACATGATGTCTAATGTTACATCAATAAATTGTAAGAATATTATACAATGCGACGGCATCGTTTGAATTTCATTAAGTCATTCATATTGACCATAGATATAGACATTAGATATCGCATTGCATTTAAATAATTCGTGTATTGTTGCACTCTTCTCTCCTATTCGATAAAAGCATAAGTGTGTCTCCCTAACTCAACACATTTCTAGTTACCACTGAGAGTGGCTGTGACAATATATTGGCGATTAAAACCCAATAATATTTTAAACATCTTAAAGAAGTAGTCAGCGGTAAAAACTGAGCCTAGATCTATTTGAGTCCATATGACATGTAGTTACAATGCATTTACCCATTTTTATGTGAAATATAACGATATTACGAGAGAGAATAACCATGCATTTAGCCATTCATGCGATATGTTATGTTTATATCTATGGTATTAACCATATATTAATTTAAGCTTGGGATTCCAAGGCGTGCGTCGCCGTAAACGTACACCGTAAAGACGGTAATAGAGTTGCTTTGCTGTACTTTTGATCGGTTCTTTTGTTAATTAGTGCCTAATAAAAACCATCATAAGTGTAGCTAAGTAACTTTACTACTCGTATTTACGGTGAAGTATGCCTAGGAGATGAAATTATAATTTTTTTTTAAGCTTTTAAACATATTATTCAGGATGCATATACAGGTAAACCTTCAATAAAAAATATTTAATTTGGTGTCTTCAATAATGAAACTTAAAAAAGCATGATTAAAGCGAGAGATACTAATTCCAATCAGAACCCAATATTTTACCCTCCATTACATTTTCTTCTGTATCAAAATACACGTTTACCTGTACTTGAAACTGTTTTAGATGTTTTGAATATTATGTATACTTATGCCTAGAATGCATTGGATCTAATGCCAGGTAAAACTATCTATTTATGGTACGGTAAAGATTTTTTTTACTACAGAAAAAAACGTTTTTTATCATGTATATATTTTCATAAAATTTTGATAGTGTAGTCGTTTTGTGTTTAAAATTGAAACAACGACTATGGATTGAGGTTGTAGTAGACAAAGAAATGTTATTTTCTCTCGTCTGTCTCTGTCTGAGAGTAAAGTACGGTATAAAAAGAGTAGTAGAGTTACTTTTTATAGTAATATATAGGGTGTACGTGGGGTTATACAGTAAGATGAATTCGTTTCACTGTTTTGCCTTTAGGAATCGGTAGTTGAAAAAGAAAATAAGTAAGTTATAATATTGTATGCATTATGAAATGGATGTAGGGGGTGGTTTGGCACCCCTGTCTGAGCCAGAGTGTAGTGTCTATCCATCCCCAATAAATCCAGATCTGTTATATAATGGATGAAGACGGGAATTTACAACCTTGAAAAGTAAAATGAGTGTATCTGAAGGACGACTCGACCCAGTAGGGTTCTTTTTCTTCACCCTCTTTCTCCTTGTGCCAAATGGAAAACTTTGAATTTATTTCTCGTAGCATAACGACACGCGTACGTATTTGCTACATTACTTTACTACACATTTCATTGTATAAAATCGAAATCAAATTAAGAAAGTTTTAAATTAGTCTGCAGGGAAAATATCGATCCAAGTGAATTAGGTTGTATGGGATGTTAGTGGTTTTATTTTTTAAAATAGTAGAAAATATAGTAAATATTGGTATTGAAGTTTATGGTGGTGTAGTTGTGGGGGCAGACGGTGCGTCAATGGGCGGTTCCCGTTCAACTCCTGACCCACTTTCCATCCCACAGACATTACGTCATCATACCTCCTTTCTAGCCTGGACTGATAATTAAAAACTTATTACATATATCAATAATATTTAGTATCTAGTATAAAGTGGTCTGCTCAATGTGTACTCATGAAGAAAGGCATTTGAATATATTAGATGGACACAGACACGCCGGGAACGATGATTACAAAGATATTCTTTTGAATCGTGAAGGGATAGTCTGTGAAACGTGTCTGGTCGAATTGTGACACGGTTGTCTT
Source organism: Agraylea sexmaculata (assembly GCA_022606485.1). Taxonomy (NCBI): domain Eukaryota; kingdom Metazoa; phylum Arthropoda; class Insecta; order Trichoptera; family Hydroptilidae; genus Agraylea; species Agraylea sexmaculata. Next base: position 168,858 of record JAGTTH010004746.1, read on the forward strand.
ATGGGGGCACGGGTCTCGGGATATGGAGGCACACGTGCCGTGTCGGGGGCAACACATTGGCCGCCTATCAAAGGATGTTTTTGAATTTTGGCGCTCATACAAAAGGTGACTAATTGTCGTGCTGTGAATTCGATATTACTAACGGTGAATCAGCACGTGTGCGAAAATATTTAGGTAAAAAGAAAAGAGATTTATAAAGCAGAATATCCTCTCAATTAGCTTTGTTATGACCTGCCCTTTCATTAAATCAAACGACAAATACCCATTATATTTTATACGAAAAGTAATTTTATTAGAGGGAACAAAAATAGAGTTTGTAAATGAGACCGTGCGAGACGTGTACAGTCATAAAATATAATATAAAAGCTAGATTGTTGTATGAGGAAGATTGTACAAAGTAGACAAGGCGAGTCACTTAATTTACGCGCCGACAGTAAAAACTTATTTTTAATCAAAGCGCTAACACCACACAGAAAATTCAGGCGAGACCTCAAATTTACCTTCAATTTGCAAGAGGTTCTCATTTCTACCAAATTATATATTTATATGAAATGAGAAAGGTATATTTGTATATACATATATTGTATGAGTGAAAAGCTCAACTTGATTGAGTCACGGATTATAATATTTTTTGCCTCGTCTATGAAAAAGACTACGCAATACTGAGGATTAAAATACCTTTTTATTTGTGTGCTTTTACACTTGTTTTGATATAAATTATTTAGTTTGTTGATTGAGATTCCGTGGCGGAGTAGGAGAAGTGTAGAGTGGTGATTAAGTATAGTAATGTATATGTCCGCGTAGACGAGATTTGGCGTCTGTCGTAGCAATCGTAGCGCTACGGTTAGAGTGTTCCTGTAAGAGGGTGGCGTAGCAACTAAAGGGTGGCACCGCGTCAGCGACCACCTTCTTTGGTCGGGGTAGCTAGACGTATAAAAAACATCGGCCTTATCTGGGTGGCTAGCTCCCGCCGCTACCTCACGTATCGCAATCGATATTTTTCAGTACTGTAAACACCAGTGACACACTGCCAAGATCCACCCTCAGTCGGACGGAATTTTATGGCCTATTTCATGCCACCTTCTCCACCCCCGCTTCTGTTACAGTGTATCCGCTTTCAGGAGGTGGAGAAAGTGGCACGCATACACACATTCAATGCAACAAGTTTCATTCATACGCATTTGCCAGTAAAAAAAACTACACACAACAAAAATTAAGTCAGATTTACGACGTCAATAAACTGAGACGTTGATCGCGTGTAATACAGGATGGTATATTATAGATTAGGCGAGTGAATGAATGTATTAATGGGTGTCGACAGCGATCAAATGGATCGTCAGATCGAGCGTGGGTGGTTCGCAAATCGACAAGCGATCTATATTTATAAAATGGATTTAGAAATTGCAGAATTGTAGCAAAAGAGTCAAAGACCTCTCGACTTTGTGTATTATCTGACGGCGCTTCTTTCCCGGTACACATACGGCCAGAGTTAGCTCGTAAAAGTCTTTATGACGGTGATAAATACATTAGTTTTATTATATTCGTACGATGGTCTAATCCAACCCGTGAATATTAATCGACAAAATGTCACACTCTGGTACCCTGAAACATATTCATAATAATACACACGGACGTATACACTAACACACGGTGTCGATATTTATGTGTCTAGTCTAGTGTCATCAGCGGTGGCCAACTGTTCTTCCTGAACACTTCTAGTCTGGATGGGGCTTCGGCGATACAATAATACCAATGGTTATATCAATAACCCACTAACTACATACTATAGTTATCTTTAAAGATATTGGTTAAAAAACTATACTTTGATTTGAGCAAATTATAAATAAAACACACATGTGTTGTTTCAACTGACCGTATGTTGTGGGAGATCAAAGCCCATAACTAAAAGTCATAACAAAATATTTAATTAAAATCTAACTAGCGCCGGAATTAGTGAATGAAACAATTTTATTTGAGGAAGAAAGAAATAGGGGGGTCCTGAAAGATAGACATACATGAATATCATATAAGAGGTAATCTGTAAAGTGGTTCTTATTATTATTTCCGTGTACTAAAAAAAATGGCATATATTTAAAGTGACGATGTATATTTTATTATATAAGATTATAATCATTCAACTTGAATATTTTTCCTAAAAAAACTTGTCTACCAAATGTTGAGAATGTCGTTGCGTCATATTACGGAGACACTCACTTTTCAGCCAATAACTGCCTCGTCTGTCCTTGGAAATTAAATTATATATATGCCACCAGTACCTGTAAATTATATACGTGTCATCGAGTACATTTTATATATGGCGGTAATACATGTACCTATCCAGGGTGAATTTGTAAGCCAATCGCATCTTATCGACACACAAAGAGTCCCTTTGAAACGCGTATGCGAACGTCTGAATAAAAACGACAATTCGACTTTATTAAAGTGCTATTTTACGGGCTAAACAATAAAGAGTTTATTGCGCGTTTTCCCCCCATGGCTCTATTGAAAAACATAATATGGCGTAGTGATAAAAACGAATATCGTGCGGCGCCCACCGTTCAATAAACGCTTTTTATTTAGCTCTTATACAGCCTTTCAATCCGATTTGGATAGTTAACTGTGCTTTTTTTCTTACTTCAGCGAATGATTAACATCGTCGTTACGGCCACCGGTAATGAGATACTTATCGCGCACACATATCAACAGGCCGATAAAAGTTTGAGGTGTTTGTTGGATGATATTAATTATGGCTATATATTTGAAAGCCCTCACGAAGAAGCACGTAGAACAAAGAAGGTTTTGTTTGTGAATGGTAGTGTATAGTTGAGAAGAGGATATCGGAATCAACGTAAGGTGTTTGAGTGCGTGTAGGTATATGTCTAGTATTCATTCTCCATATAGACGTCATAAAGACAGTCTGGCACGTAAAACTTTTTGCTCCAGTTCGTCACGCCTCTCGTCCCTATTTTGTTCCACCCGTTCCTCCCACAAATATACCCAGACGTGTATATTGTCTCCCTTATTTGACCGTCCGCCTTGTTATCACCTGGCTCTATCACAGTTCACATATTATTATCATCTCATCGTGTAATGTTCCCTTGATCGGTCAAAGGATTATGGTGGATCACATACATATGTACATAAGTGATATGTGTATGGAACTGTCCCGATATAATATATAAGTAGGTCAACTGGGAGACCCACAGTGGTGCTTGTCTAGCCATAGTCTGGTGTCAACACATCGCTTATTGGATTAACACCATCACTTTCCATATACAGACCCATTATGTATGCCTATACGTGTATATTCGACGAGACGGGAGACCAAAAAAAGATGACGCACCGACGTATTAAAACATCATAAATGTGATGACTAACATATTTTTAAAGTTAATTCTGCACTTTCGATGTGAAAGGAATTGTGAAGCTTAAATCAATAGACATACTTAAAAAGGGTACGTCAGAATTTTAAAGTCAATATACATGTCTGCGACTTTGAGAAGGTCAAAAGTTTTAGAGACGCATGGGTCTGAGCGTTTTATACGACTAATCAATTGCATGAATATAAAGCAAACACCATTCGAGAAGAAAACAAACGGTGGCGATGCGAAATATACAGATTTAGATGACAAATAAACCACATTCGGGTGTAGAGTGTCGGTGGGAAAATGTAATTTGTCGACATACACAATATTGTTTTATTTGTGCAGTTTGAGTGGTGTTGCATGTAGAGATTGTGTCAGCCAGTTGGGAGTTTGGATCGTTATTGGAAGTGGTGCGGAAGTGGAGGTGACCGTAAAGTCCGGCAGGCGGTGCAGTCTAGACTGGGGGGCGCAGGGTGCTGCGGTCACCTCGGGGGGCGTAGTCTCCTGACCGCGGCGACTTTCACGATATCGATTAGTGTCTGTCCAAATAGCTACCTACACCTATCTGCACTCACTCCCATAATGCCGTTCGTAAAAGGCGATATGACCCACTTTTTACCGGCACTATCGTCGTTGTTTTACGAGCCAACGCGACTTTCGATAAGTACAATACCGAGTACGTAGTACATGTTTTAAAATGTAAATGCGATGTTAGTTTTATTACTCGGGAATAATGTTCTTTATTAAATTTTACTACCCGCGGTGCTTTTATTTACATCCCGGCTGCCGTAAAACAATGGAAATATCTCACCCCCATTTAATAACCGGGAGACAACTATTGACCACTAAAATAATACTATAATTTTAATATGAAAATAGAGCGTAGTCATCACTACTAGAAGCAACATTGAAGAATGTTCGCTTCTGTCGAATATAATATGTTTCCATTTAACGAACAAAGAAGTCCAGTCTCTTGGTGGTCATATATGAATAATTCATGGTGCTATGTAACCGCTGATCGAAGGAAACTCTTATCCGAGGAAACTGAGGGAAATATTCATGATGTGACATTTTTTTTAAGGAAATTCGACCACCCGCAGGTAAAACACATCTTTTTATCAGAAATTATATTGTATAATGTTTCAATACAACATTATGAAATTTTTACACACATATACAATATTAGTTGAGTATATTAACACGCCTTCCCTATTGGCGGGAGACCCTTTTTTATAAGGGGATGGCCAGGCCACCTTGTCCTTTACGGCAGAATATAGTAGAGATGGTTTCCCAGGCCACCACACAGCAATGAGTACTTAAGATCTAGTTTGCTAAGCTAGATCTACCAAGTGACTCCGGTGCCGTGAATCGAACCCGGGAGTCTTCACTCACGAATCCGTTACACTAACCACTGGGCCACAAGGCGGCTCCAACACGTATGTTTCTAAATTTAATTCAAACTCATCTGGTATAAGTGTATCTTAATTACAGTAGTCACAATGACGTAGAACGAGCGATGCGGTTTAATAGACTGACTTGAATGTTTGCAGGTGTCTGTCTGCAAAGTTTTGCTTACTAATAAAATACATCAATGTTCAATATGGCCAACATCAGAGATTTCTCAAGATGTGTCTTATCTCAAGCGAATAGGTAAGTCTAGACTGCTTTATTAGGTTTGTAAGATGCTTGCTTCACTGTAAACATTGTATTTATATTACACTATAAGGGTTGAATACGAAGCCCTCGTAAAGTTTACTCATGCCCGAGTATTGTGTAATAACGAGATACTAATTATATTACTTTGCAGAGGCTATTTACTATACAATGATTTTATCTTGGAAGGTTTTCATTTGCGGCTAGTGTATACGAAGGAAGTGAGTGGCGTCTGACCGTCAACTACATCCTTTCTAACAGAACATTTATAAATAAATAGACATCATTCATCCTCGGGGTTGTTATACAACATCCGAGACTCGCTGAAAACTTTCTATATAATAATAATAATAAAACCTTTCAAAAACATACCGATACCTTGAAATAGCTACATATATATCCTTCATTGAAGTACCCATGTTACTGTATGTCACTTAAATACACCACAAAGATGTTGTCACATCACTTGAGCGTTTTCATCTTGAAACGAAACGACTGCTTAAATTTTTTATATAAGAATGTCTTTTTTATTGATTAATTATCCTGTAACATTATAGATGTATATGGAGAGGTGGGTCAGTATTTATTCGAGCAATTGAGTGCAGCGGCGTCAATTTATTGGATATCAGGTTTCAAGACATTGATGCAGGTGATCGGTCAAACGACGTGATGGTCTTCTCAACCAGTTGGACCTTGACATTTCACTGCGACTCTCTCACATGTGAGCACTCTTCAGGAGAACCAGTTTTCAAGAGAGAAAGATATTACTTGAATATTAGAGATACAACAAACATTTGCAAGCAGTGTTATAAGGTAGGAGGAAGACTGGATGCATAGAATGTTGTGTGGGTAACTGGAAGAGGTGACCTTAAAGCACGTGCCTGCACCAGTCTAGACACCCACAAGGTCGTCCCACCCTCATACCACTACACTATTACACCACCCCCAACCACCCCCAATACTACTATTATCTACAGACGGATATAACACCATTAAGTGCACCTTTAATATTTGACGACCTTCTTGCTGGATTACCATATAAGCTGCACAATACGTAATATAATGTATACCTGATGATAAATCGCGTGTTTTATATTACATATTACACAAACAACCCCACACGCAATCCATTACATTAACCCAGACATTATATATTTTTGTACAATTACCGGTGGCGCGATGTTCCATAGACTGATTGAAAGCATTGCCGTTCGGTATATTTATTGTTTTATAAGTATGATCACTCAAAGCCGCCTTGGGCAAAACATGTGGCAGAAGATTCTTGCAAAGTTTTCGTAATGATTACAGTGTTGTTTATTGAAAATAAGCTCTTTGTTTTATCTGTATTTGAGAGAAACGGGGACAAGTTTTGCCGCTATATAGACATTGGGATTAAATCGATCGTGTTTCAGGCGACTAATAATTTGAATAGTACATGGATTGTGTTTCCCCCCTGGACTGATATTTATTACCTTTAGCGGTGTACATTTGTGTGACACGAGGTAAAATTTGTTCAATACATGGAGGGTGCGACGTGAAATTATCGGAAAGTGATAAATTGTAGCCTGGAAACACGTCTCGTGCCGATGGCGGACGGTTTTCTTTTTTTTTAGTACAAGTCTTTCTTTTCAAATGAATGCTCAAATTGAAACGGTTGCCGTGTACAAAAGTGAGAAAACGGCGATTCCGGCGAAAATTTGAAAAAAAAATCAATATTTACTTCGCATAAGAGACAGGGCCAAAATTATTATCGTGCGTGTGTTACGAGCTGTTACTGAAATTAAGTTCCGCTAAAATATTTTTTTATGTAAGAGCTTAATGGAAAAGCAAAGAACACAAAGACCAAATAGGTACATATATATTTATTGAGGAAAATGATTTTCTTCTTTTTATTACCCGCCACCGATTTAGCTTGTATTGCCATTCGTAAGTACATAATCCCAATGCTTCCAATATAATCCTTAATATTACAGGTAATTCTATAGTGAACCAAAGAAAAACCTCAAACCTATATTAATATGAAAATTATAATTGATTGAAGTAAATCTCACAACACACCTTTTTAATTAAAAGTAAACCGATTTAAAAAGTAAACGATGATTAAAATACATATTAGTTTTGGGGTTAAATTTCATCTATAAATTTATAAAAGGCAGTTAGCTACAATATTTAAAAGAGATCATGTCAAATTTATTCATTTTATGTAAAGGGTTAGATATTGGTAGAAAATCATAAAAAAATGTGGGAGAATATTTTTTTTACATTTGACAGAATCTGACTAATAATAAACCATCGCATTATTATTTTGCCCTGTCTAGATGATTAGGGAGGCAGACAAAGAGCGTCTAGTCTTCGAAGAATTAAAATTTGGAAACGGAAAAGCGGGGAGATTTTCCAACCAATTAAAGGTTTTTGAGTGGCGTTGACGAAGAGAGTGGATTATAATACCAAAACAGCGAAGGGGGATTATATCACCTGAAATAGGGTCACAATACAATTCCAGTCTGAATCGAGTGTGTCTGTTTAAGCGATTTACATTTTGGTTTATTTGCTAATAAATTTCAATCGAAACGTGGGGAAAATAAATTCGAGTTAATGTAGTGGAAGGCGTTAGAAGACAAAGGTAGTGCGAGCAAAAAGAGTTCAGTTTACGAAGTGCGGATTACGGGAAGATATTTATGCTGTCTGGATACCCGGCATGGTAATGCGACCTTCGGGGGAGGTGTGCAAGGACGAGTGGGAGGAGTGTCGATAGCGGGGGTGGCTGTGGGGGGTGGTTTTCCATCCTACTAAAGCCACATCCGCCATCACACCACCGGAAAATAATTCAACCCACAGACGCAACAGATTTGAAAAAAATATATATTCAATTTATTTATTGTTAATTGAAACTATGGTCGATACATAGATATCGCATTACATATAAATAATTCGTGTAATTTTGTTTATCCCGTGTATTGTTGCACTCTTCTCACCTATTCGATAAAGGCATAAGTGTGTCTCCCTCACCCAACATATTTCTAGTGACCCCTGAGAGTGGTTGTGACAAAACTTTGGCGATTAAAACGGTAAATATGTAAAAACTGAGTCTAGATCTATTTGAGTCCATATTACATGTAGTAACAATGCATTTACCCATTTTACTGTGAAATATAACTGAAGATATGAGGAGAGATGTTTACAGTATAATTTTGCCAGCTAACTGATGTTTTCGGCTACTTGATGTACTTTAACTAACCACGCATTTAGCCACTGATGCGATATATTATGTTTATATCTATGGTCGATAGAAATTAGTGTCACAGACAGTTTCGTAATTGATTAAACAGTTACGAGAGACTGAACGACTATAGTTTGATGTTCAATTAATTTAAATATTATAATGTCTCCCCCGGTAAGACTTATGTACTTATATATTTTTAATAGTAGGTGGAATGTACATGGAAACAAAGGCTTTGTCTAGTGCAAAGTTCGGAAAATGCTATAGTGTTGACTTACATTCACATAGAGAATATGGCGTCTGAGTGGTAGAGTAGTATGGGGATGCCACCTTCGAAGCCTCCACCCCCAACTACGTCGTCGAGGTATTACCTAGGGTAGTTTGGGGCGGCCCTCCACTTGTTGTGTCGATATGGCACAGCTGATCGGAGCCAGCAATCAGCTGTTCCTACACTCGGCCATCTTGCCACACAAAAATTAAGTGCATACATAATACAAAGTTGTCATATCACGTAATAATTAAAGAAGATGCTTATAGAAAAATATCAATTGTAATTAATAAATAGGCTATGAGCTGTAATAAATATACATAATAGTGTAATGAAAGTGTGTGCGTGCGGTGCGAATGCGTGTAAACCAACACTACCAAGCTCTAGTCTATTCGTACACACACCATCTAGCACTAACACAATCTTATAACCCTAGTATATAGAATACGGCTCTATAACGCAATGAAAATTTACAGGATTGAAACTTAGGAATGGTTGATATTAAATATTGTTACTGTGATTTTAAGACATAAAAGGAGATTTTTGCATAAAATAATGATTATAGTTGATTAAAATACTTTGTATATCTGATAAAGAATATTATATACGTATTATTTAGGTGCAGGAGAGTTCAATATTTTAGAATATATTTAAACAAGTGTAAATACCTCAGGAGATAAAACGCGTGGCTACAAATACTGTGCTTGTGGGTTCAAATTCAAATCCCACTCAAGTCAAAAAAATGATTTACATAATCGGTTATTACGACTGAAGAGTAAGGAATATTATTAATAAAATCCCGATCGATCGTCTTGATCCAGGTTTACTCTGATTTCCTGGATTGTAAGGTAAATACTAAGGCGATTATTAGGTTAAGATCAGCAACAGATAATTAACACGTTGTTGTGTCTAAAAGACAGTTCATTAGATCGTAAATAAATAAATAAATACATTTCAAATTTGTATCATTGTGATCAATCTTTTGTATTATAAAGTTGATGGAATGTTTTAATGAATGAGTATAAAATTACAAATCGTGATAGGTTTTTGCAGAAATACATGTCGATTAAGTAAATAATTCGATAACCATTCAACCATATTGAATGATATTCAGCTTGGCATATATCGATTGAACAGCACGTTAGTTAATTCAAGTGAGCAATTTTATAAGACAAAAGCGATTCATTGTTTGAGTGAAAATCTATCAACCCGTCAGAATTTCATACATGACGAGCAGAATGGGTAATTAATGGGAATTTTAAATTTATTCCTTCTCGTGTGCGTATCGATGAATGGAAGATGTAAACAAATGTGGAATGTAATAATAGTTAGATATGATTATTGTATTGTATTGCATTGTATGTACACGTGAAACTAGAGATGACGCGTGCAGTTCATTGCTTATAATATGACACTGTCGGTTTATACGACATCAACTTAATTGTGATTTATCTTCATTGGTATTGTGCACTATGTAAAGGTCGGATATTATGACGAGGCCATTTTACGGATAAACTAATGTACACGATGGACTTTGAATCAGTTAAAATATTTATAAAAGAGGTAGGGTATCGCTAAAATATTTATTTATTTGTTTGTTTACGCCCAGGGGGATTTTTTTACACAACAACGTGTTAATTATCTGTCGGTGATCTTAACTATTACTAGTTACACAGGTCACCGACTTAATAATCAGTATTTACCCTACAATCCAGGAAATCAGTAAACCTGGAACAAGACGATCAATCGGCATTTTATTAATATTATTCTAGATCTCCCAGTCGTAATAACCATGGATTTTAAACCATGACCACAGTATTTGTAACCACGCGTCTTATCCCCTGAGCTACGCTGGTTATATGTACATATATGGTCTATTCTATGGGTTTTAGTAGTATCAATGTATTATTATAAAATATACATTATGATTTCTATATTTATATTTCATAGATGGCTCATATTAATTGTTTTTTTTTTTATAAATAATTTATGCAATGCATTTCTGTATATAATTAATAATGTATAGTTTTATCTCATTCATTTGATTGATGATTGATCGATTTGTTTACATATTAAATCATAAAACAAATGAACATCAATCAATTTATACACGGAAACCAAATAGTTGAAAATAACTGTTTTTTTAATGGTGAAATCCATCGAAGAGTTGTTTCAATGAAACCAAAGAAGTCTTGGTGAATTTTAAATAAAATTTTAATTTGAGTAACATGACGTAGCGACTGATTCCAAAATCCTTACATTTAAAATAAAATTATTTAAGCATTGAAAGTGTACTATTGGAGGCAGGGTAAATGATTGATATATTAATTAGGGATCTTAACATTTTCCAGTATTTATTTATTAATAGTACATCGCCGATAACGATGTATATTTAATTTATGAAAAACTTGTGTACAAGATATAATATATTTTTTTTAATATTTGTAATTCTATTAGGTGAAATAAAAAGTGTTGCTGGTTAAATAATGACATCATGAATATAAATTACACAATTTTTTTGAACACTTACTTCTTGAAGTTGAAAAACATATTGCTGTCATAAGCAAAAACATTGTTACGGTGATTTGCAAGATCATATTTATTTTTAGCTTTCAAAGAGAGACATTTAAAAAAAAACATTGGTAATAATAAAAATGCTAGTTGTCTCCAATTAAGTTAAAATGTTTTATTTTTTATTATTTAATTTTAAAATAATTTATTAGATAGTTTTCGGTTGTTAGATAAAGATAAGATAAAGCAGGAGTATTATTTACAAATCTCGCTGTCAGACTGTTGGAGCCATGGTCTGCCGAAATGTTTATAGCAATACAGGAAAGGTGTCAATAATTTCATGCCTATCCTTAAAATCTTTTAACACAATTATATTGTTGATATTTTATAATCACTTTGGTATCACCCGATTGGTTAGTGAAATAAATACATATAACTGCAGTCGTTGTTGGCCTAACTTCACTTCTTCATAGATATAAACATTAGATATCGCATTGCATATAAATATTTCTTGTAAACCCGTATTGTTGCACTCTTCTCTCCTATTCGATAAAGACATAAGTGTGTCTCCCTCAGTCAACACATTTATAGTGACCACTGAGAGTGGTTGTGACAATATTTTGGCGAATAAAACGCAATAATAATTTAAACATCTTAAAGAAGTACTCGGCGGTAAAAGCCTGAGCTTATATCTATTTGAGTGTATGTTTGAGTCTATATGACATGTAGTAACAATGCATTTACCCATTTTACTGTGAAATATAACTGAAGATATGAAGAGAGATGTTTACAGTTATAATGTAAGCCAGGCAACTGATGTTTTTGGCCACTTGATCCACTTGAACTAAACACGCAATTTAGATATCATGCGATGTCTTATGATTATATCTATGCACTTCATTTAATATCACGCTAAGCTAAGATTATCTGCCAAAGATGACGGGAGCTATAAATCGTCCAGACATGCTGTATAATGTATTAGTGTCTATTACCTATTATCAACATGCAAGTTTGTATGGATAGAGTGTTAAGATGTAATCTATTTTTAGATAATGTATGTGCACTTGTGATAGAATAATAAGGTGTGGACAAAAGGCGTAGTTGGTGTTGCAGTAGAGGAAAGCAGGTCACGGCGGACGACTGCAGTGACCTCGCCATTCTGACACAAGACACCAACAAACAAACAAACCAACCAATACTGTATGCCACTCGTCTAGACGGACTGACCTCATCTCAGAGAAACCATTGTGGAATACATCACGGACAATTTTCGGTTTTTTGCTTACTGCACTGTCTACTGTCTGCCACTGTTACTGCTAACTCTGCTGCAGTCGCCGACAAACGACAGCGGAATCGATCTCATTTTCTCCTTGCTTATATTTCAACAATAACTCATTCTTGTACAAAGTATGAGCTGCATTCAAGGAAGTATTTAAAAAACGTCCAAAACAAATATTATATTGACTATAACAAGTTCACATATTAGAGTTAAAATATATCTATGGAATCGAAATATGCAATTGTCGAGAGTGCGAAATGATTTTTTCAATCAATAAATTTAATTAAAAAAGCGTGACTACAAATACTATGGTCATGTTTTCAAATCCCGCTCAAGTAAAAAAAAAATGATTTGATCGGTTATTATGACTGGGAGAGCGAGAATAATATTATTAATATCCCGATCGTCCGAAGTTTACTCTGATATCCTGGATTGTAAGGTAAATACTGAGGCGATTATTTAGTCGATCAGAGCTGGCCTGTTGACAGATGTTGTTGTGTCGAAAAAACCAAAATGCTCAGAGCGTATATCAATAAAATTTATTATTAATTTATTTATTTAATAAATTATGAGAAACACAAAAAGTAACATCCTGAATAAATTGTTTATATATTTTACTAATCATTAAATAAATGAATCTTGCTTTCTTGCTTGCAATCGACAAAAAAAAACTTCCACCGGTTGACATAGAATTCATTAGAAATCATCACAAGTATTGGTTGAAATATGTATGTATTAATGGAGGATCGTATAAAAATTGTAGTTTTTGATATTTAGAAATTAAGCTACCTTAATTAAGAAATTACACTTGATGAAAAGCTAGATGTTTACAAAATACAATCCTCTGTGTTTACTGTTTTCACCTTTTTCTTCTTGTTTTTTGTTGATTCTTTGTTTTATAAATAAATTACTTCTCTACCGTAGTAATAAGAAAATACAAATAAATGTAATCTTATTTCAAATACGCAGTTTCATTAAGCGTCATTATTTTAATGATTTGTAAATTATGATTGCTTCACTACAATAGTTGAAGATTTAAATTGTAAGAAAAATTATGCGTAATGGCAGTCAGTTAAGTTGGTCAGGCATCGCATTTGAGAAATCTATTCAAGTCACAGTCGAAGTTTTACAGGGGAAATTCCTTGTGTGATATAAAAAAGTGGTTAACTCTCACGTTTGCCTTCACATATACATTTATGTATAGAAGCATTTGTAGTTAGACGTGCGTTGAAATTTAGCAATGTCGGCCAACACCAAAGAAGGAATATTGTAAATACTGAAGACGTGTTTAGAGGGTGCTAATAGTTTGTGCACGTACTAATGGAATATCATGATAAAAAGCAGAAGAAGATACATTGTAAGTCTAGTGTTATTAATACCATCTCATTTTCAAAGAAGCCGATAAATCACTCATCGCTTTCGTTAGCGTCGTGATACTGACGAATCATCAGGATTGTCATCCAATTAATCGAAAATTGATGGCAACTGTTCAAAGTATATTTAGAAAGATTCGGTACTTGTGTATGTATATAAGATAAAAACAATGAACCATGTCAACCGATAAACACACGTTGTATAATATTATGTTGCTATTTGTTTATTTAAATAAACTGTTGCATTTATCTGAGGTGAAACAATTTGTGAATCTTAAATTACATAAATAATGTTTACTTAATACCATGCTTTGAAAATGAATACATATATTTTTATATTATATTTGCAAAAAATCCTCAATGTCTTTATCAAGTAATAAAACTATAATAGAGGAATACGCAAATTGTCAGATTGGAGGAAAATATTTTCCTCTAACGATGCTATTCATATTTTTATTAATAGAGATCGATAAATTTGAGTTTATTTATAAAAATAATTTTACGGCAAAATGGTGTATTGCGTTATTCGCATTTATTCAATTATTATTCATTAGAATTACTGTACATAAAAACACTACTTATATATAAATTTTATTCAATATTATTTCCAATTAGTTGTAAATGAATTACCTGTATTATTTATTCAGGACAAAAATATGTACATGGTCGATTTTCTATAATTCTTGATTATTTATTACGAATATTAGAATAATACCTGGTAAATTAAATAGACTAGTTTATATTATATATTAATTCATTATTATTATTAATTATATAGCCTTGTATTTTAGATTGATTATTATTTTTCGAATGTTTAATGATTGATTGATTAATTCTTAAATTTTATGTGCTATATCATATTTTCTTTTCTTTTACTAAAACCATCCAAACCCATTGGATTATCTGTAAGGTTACGATGGTTGTAATGTATGTATGTAAATAAATAAAACACATACCCGATTTTAATTGAGATAATGTTGGACATGTCTGAATGATTAAATGTGCTTTATTAAAACACATTATTCATAGAGAGTACATAGGTATACCATATTTGATAACACTTTTACACATTTACATATTCACAACGTACTTATTTTCGTATACAATATCCTAGTATTAGAAATGATCAGAGATGTAAAAGTGTTGCAGTCAGCAAGACGAATGTGGCAACTGACCGTCACGTTGTCTACGGTGATACGTTGCACTTCTTGAACATGGAACGGGCAAATATTATCTCAGCTCTTGCTGGTATTACGAAACCTATTTAACACCTACGACTCGAAAATACACCGTCAAATACCTGTGCAATCACTTATTGAAGACTTTGCATAAACTCTATGGTCGTGTAGCTCATTCAATTCATTTAGAATATAACCAAACACAAATTATATCTGAGTTTTTATGTGCCTACAAATATATGATGGGGGTATACCATTAAAATACAGTAACTATTTGATTACCGACACAAAAAGGTATGATTTATTAAAAATACAGTAGGAAAATTTAATATTTTTTTTTATCATTTATTCAAATAGCTGAGTTTGGTCGTTTCAGTATATTTATAATAAATACATTTGATGCTTTTGTAATACAGGCATTTATTTTACCTAATATAAAAACAACATGGTTTTCAGTTGTGTTAACTAAACTAACCATACGCAGAGATTTACGAAAAAATAGCTTTAGATTACGATAACGGATAAAGTATATATAAACAAGAGTCTAAGGTATTTTGTTCCTTCTGAACAATTTGTAGAAATGTGAAGAATGGCTTTCAAATTTTTATGATGCATACGATTTTTTATGAGCGCGGGAAAGACATTCGTAAGTATTCTATGTTAGCGTTTCTCAACCTTTTTTTTGGCTTGTGGCCCCTTTTTGAAATATATCATTTAATTATAATATTTTATTATTTTATTTTAGCTGTGACTTAGATGTTGCTATGGCTCCACAAAAGTTTATTTTTGCCCTGTGGCCTTTAATTGAGTGGCCATATGGACCTAGGTTGAGAATCGCTATTCTATGTCATTGTTAATGAAAACACTATTTTTTTGGGGAATTCGGACTATTTTGAAAACGGGAAGTTATATTGATACAAAATTGCAATCAGATATTTATGTCTGATTGAAGAATGAATAATCGAGACAAACAACAAAATATTGTGCAGTTCGGCGACCGGACAGATAGTAATTCTAGCAGCATCAGTGGCCTAGTAAGTAGATCATGTCAAAGGTCAGCGCTGTTTACTTATATATACACTCGCTGCCGTTATATTGTTTCGAAATAAGCCCGATAACACCATAAATAAATACCCAGATACAGAATGTCAACGCTCCAAATGAATAAATCTGTGGCATGTCCTCTGTGATAACAACTTATTTAAGCAGATCATAACAATGTATAGTACCTCCGTAAATTGTTGCACATCGGGATGCTAACTTTTGCTGATTCTATTATGTAAGAAAGAGGCGACAGGAATTTGAGCGCATACAAAAACGACCATGTTAAACACGTCGATCGGGTTTGGCAAGCAGACTTCCGAGAAGAAGACCTCGCTCCAGGATCAGATATGCCTTGGTGCCAAGGTCCAATGACATCATCGTTTCCAAGGTCAATGATCTTCCTGTTCTCTATTGCAATAAACACACAATAAAATCAAATAAGCGAAATTAGTATTATGTATGAAGAGTATAATTTCGCAACGCAACAATTAATAAAATACAGGAGCGATTGAGATGTGGGGTTGGTTATTAGAAGGATCAAAGACGGTAGTTTTAAAGCTTGACACACAGATTATAGGGGTATGGTGTACTCACGGGTGAGTGTGTTGGGGGTCTTGTATTGTTGTGGGGGCGGGGGCGAGCCCGTTGTGGTGGCAGGGCGCAGCCCACAGCGGCGGCCAACAGCACCGCGCAGCCCCCCACCGCCACGACCGCCAGACCTGCACAACAATTAATACCACTGTCTTCAACTTCCTGGATATGCGATCATCATCAACAACATTATAATATACATACTAAGATACGACTTTTTACGAAGAAAATAGCTAAAAAGAAATGCTGAAAAATATATATTTTTTAATTTAAAAACTAAATATCGGATGGTAATAATATTTATAAAGTAATATATTTACGAACATATGTCGACAATTCGATTACTTCGTGAGAATGAATAGTAACGCCTGAATATAGGCAATCTGTGCTACATAAAAATATTATATCACCTACTGTTTTTCGTTTTAAATATTCACTACCCCAGTTTAAAACAAGCAATAATTTATTGGATGAAACAAAATACGATGTATAAAGTTAAGAACGTGTTTTAAGAATACGATATTTTACTTTTTAATTCTGAGAGTGACTATTTAAATCTGTGCTTATAAAAATGATTGTTGTTGTTTATGTGTTTGAAATTGAAAGCAATGGATTAGAGTGCACAATTATTGTTTAGGTTTAATTTCAATATGTAGTCCTTGCTCAGTTCAGCAAGTGTTTGTTATACATTTTGATCATAAGATTGAGTAAAGTCTGTTTTTCATAGTGTTAAGTGTGTCATTGCATAATGACTTGATGGCAAGGACGTATGCTATATTTGAAGGAGACATGTGTTGACTTAAGCAAACGTCATTTATTCAACGAACGATCTGTTCAAATAAAAAAATAATGCAATTGTTACATCTTAATGTTGTTACGAAATAATTTGTCACGTATTTACTTGCAGACTCAGCCATCATTGCTTGGGTGGTGTATGAAATCTAACTTGTTATTTATACTGGATCATTACACTAAGGAGGAGCTCTTGATGTATTTACTACGGTCTGGTGACCTGAGTGGCGATGTGTACTGTAGTTTATTATGTAGTACGATTGCATAGAATACAGAGCAGACAGTATGGCGGCCTTTGAGTGTCGAACTTTATTTTAGCAGTCGGCAGCTGAGCCAACACCCCTGTTCGACCAATCCAAGTCTCTCTTGCAACACGCCTGTTAATACAAATATCTACAATTCAACAACAGCTTGATAAAAACTAGATCAAATCCACAAAAAAATGATATCGCCATCAATAACTGAAGAATAAATTGCTGTAGGTTATTTTCGTTTTCCAATTGAAAATTCATTGTAACAATGTCTTGAATGTCTGCATCAGTTAAATGAATAAGTAAAACATCAGAAATTTCATTTCATAAAACATGAAGGTGGAGGATATTTTAAAATCGTATTTCAATGTAAAACAACTTATCGCGCGTTTATAGTTTACCTACATTGAAAGAAAAATTGTGATATTTACATATGCTACCATAATTTCACTGTAAATGGTTATTCGAATTGTATAAAATCAATAGAACTTGTGTGCAATAATATTGTTTAAAAGCAGTTGATGAGCACATGGGCACATAAAACATTTAACACTCTCCGTTTATCTTCGGATTAGAAATCGTTTCCCCATCTGACGAATCTGCAATCCGCGGACAGTAAATCTTCGATTTGAAATCGGGAGCATGAGAGTAAATGGGTCGTTTCGAAGCAAATTCTAATTTTAATCGGAATGCGTGTGGCAGAGTGAAAGAGAAGCGACTAAAAGTGTGCGTATGACATTAGGTATACAATTTTCAGCGAAAACACGTGCGTCGTCAGTCAGTGGACTTGGCCTGGAAAATGGATCAAGGTGACGAAGACGTTATTCCACCGGTATGTAATAAGTGTGATTGAAAGAAATATCTGTATTAGACGCGATAAGCTAATAACGAGAGTGTTTTAGAGAGTGCAGGTCGATAAAGAAGTCTGTGATTTCTGGCTCGACGGTGATAACAATTTGTGTTTGATCAGTTGTTCATCAAATTGGAGCGACGACGCGCCAGCAGCCTTGAATTTTTTACTATGACACTGTTTTGACATTACTAGCTTGTAAGTAAATACAAGTCACACTGAAATAGCTATTATGTAACGGTGTACTGAAGATGTTGTGTGTTGTATGTATCTTGGCATGCAGACGTCTGATTGCGAGACAACGATACGTTTAATTAGCAGTGGTGAATAGTAATTATGTGATGACTGAGTGATATCATCTCATTGATTTTGTCACTTATCAACTATTGATTGATATGAGAATATTTAAAAAAAAATGTTGGGTAATATTGACACGGTTGTCTATGTGTGTTTATAATGAAGTGATGAATGTTAAAATGTAGCACGAGCGGATATTTACCTTGGAAAGAAAGCGACCCAGACGTTGCAGTTGCACACACACGAGCTACGTTTGCAAATCGATTGCACAATTCGACCGTCTCGACAAACATTTAACCATGTTTATTCTGTCTGACTCTAAAGCATACAAACACATGTGTTTCCTAGATAATTGACACCTAGACTGTCTAACAGATGAAGGACACGAGGTTAAAAAGAGTTCGCGTAAACAATACAACAAGAGAATCAAATAACACGATTGGTTCAGACATTAAATTATCACTTCCCGGGACTTCAAAATGATGATCAATGAATTAATCAAAATATTATTTTCGTCATCATATTTTTTATATACATGTTGTATCCCAAATAAACAATTGAATTTCATATTCAGTAAAAAATATTTCCAATTTAAAAATTTGGTGATGGTAAGCCATCTAAATCCATTTGACAATTAAATTTTTATATTTTTTAAACGTGTTAATTAGTCATCAGGAAGTGTTTTCATACAAATAAAAAAAGCTAGTATACAAAACGAGAAAGTGTGAAAAAAAACAAGATGAAAGGTCGTTACGGGATGTTTTTAGAGCGATTCGACACGTGGCAGTGGAACTAGCATATCTCCATTCTTTATTACCACAGTAATTATTGCGCAACTTGTGATGTCTGCCAATAGTATGGAAAAAAATGAAAATAGACTATTACGTGAAATAAAATAACGCATTAGATGTTATCGACGCCTCGTCCAAAATAATATCCGCGTTCTATTTTTCGAACGCCAGAATTATCACAGCGGTGATTTTGATGCCACTAATACGAACAAACACACTTCTCTAAATACACTGTCGTAGCCAACTTTTTTATTATTCGACACCCTCTACAAATCATATCCAAAGGAAAGCACGCCGACCCCCCGCAGACTAAATCTCAAGTACGAATCAAAGCATTCGTCATAGACGACAATATACATAGCTTGAATAATAAACCAATCTGGAGCCTATAATAAAGATTATACCAGAAAATTGAAGAATATGTATCAAATAAAGTCACCCTATAAAATCAAGTTTTATATTTAAATATAATGTTATGATTAGATAATTTCAAAAATAATTATTTTTAGTCAACGTAGTTTATATAGTAGATTTAAGTCTGAGTAAATTTATTCCATGATAATATTTTTAATGTAGCATGACTTAATCAAAATGATTGATTTAAGATGAAAATCAGGGAAAAATGGAAATTGGCCGACATAACTTAATCAGAGGCTTTAATTGAGAGGAAGCTATCCGATTTTTCAAATTATCTAAAGTCGATGATGAGTGAAGAGAGCAGAGATTTTTTTATGGTCGATTATTCAATAGGTAGATATTTTCAAATCCGTAGACGTCTTTTAATGACTTTTCGACCCAGATTAAATTTATCGGAAGCGAATCGAGGGATTACGTTCAATCTTTCAGGAAATGAGATGAAGAAGTGAGGTTAGCATTTTGAAACAAAAAAAACTTTCATTATTATTGAGTGGTGTTCTTATGAAAACTATCAAATTGCTCGTGATATCTGATTTACTGTGTATCAACGGTAAAATGTTAAAATCTAATTAATATGATTAGAATAGACATGATAACAAGTCGACTTATCAGTTATCAGGGACACTCGTGCTGGCTAGACAAGATAATGACACAATTGTGAGTTCTTATCAACAATTCTGTCTGTCCGACTGTCATTTACAACAAAAAGGCCGCACATTCAGTGAAAAAGTTCGAGCTGCATTTCGCACATGGTACTGGGTTCAAAGTGCTCATTGATCCTCCCAGATATCCGATTGAGTCTGGACAAGTTGACAATTTATCCAGGAGGACCTAGTCCAACAGGAAGAGCAGAGCATGTAAAAGTTTTCCACGAAAACAACAACGCCGAGTGATTATTACAACGTTGGCAGGAATGTATAAAAATACACACACTTATTTGTTTATTTATCTTATCGGACGCACTTTATTCCGTTTGATGTTATTGGAAAAATGACCTGAATACAGAAACGACAAGATACGTGATTACAATGTATTGTTTCGTGCACTAAATTCCACCGATACTTGTATACGAATATTTGATCAGGCGCCGTAAAAAAACAACATAATCTCAGTGTATTCATATAATTGTTTGCACCGCGATATGACAATTGAGGATTTTCCAACGTTATCATACATGTAGGGAATTTAGTTGCGGTATGTGGGTGGTGAAATTACGGTATGTTGTTGTGGGGTGACGTTAAATAAATCACGTAGGTAGTGTAGGTGAATTTATGAGGTGTAAAACAACGGGTGCAGGATTGACGATTGTGGTATACTGGACGAAAATTTATTTACCCTACAATTTAGGGTGCGATAAAATTCATTTATGAAAAAAGTATCTACAAATTATCAAACCAAATGTTCTCATAAAGAATTAATGAATTTATACAACAAAAGGCATCTCTATATATTATTCCAAAATATAAAATCGCACGTGCTACATTTTGAAAGGATTGTTTTTTTGTCTTTATCTATTTTTAATACACGATGAAAACAACATAATAGATTTTTTATATTTTTGAGATAACAAGCTTATTATTAATTGGTTTTGTTCAAAGTTCAACATTGTCGTGTATGTGAATATTCTTCAATGGGGCTTAAATCATATACGTTATTTCACCATTATTGAGAGATGCAGGTATATGTCGTCCTAATTATTTGAAAAATTTAATATTATCATATTAATTAATTATTGCTCCCAATAGATATTTAATTTGTATTGTTACAGTAGAGCCGTTTAAGGTTATTTTTAGACAATAAAAATAATAACCACCATACATGTATGATTATATAAATAAACAATTCTTTCTTTTCGGCAAATGTTTCTTGGTCAAATTTTCTCACTTTTATAAAAATAATGACTGACGAAGCGACAGTAAAAAATCATCGTATAAGTCCAACAGTTTGACCATTCGACGCAGAAAAAAGGCGATTCCAATGGTGTGTATAGTACTTTTTCCTTTCCAGCATCGATATGTTTTGAACTGTGAGCCGTATAGAATATAATAGTGAGTCGCTTGTGTACGAATAGACTAGAGATTGGTGTACACGCATAAGAATCGCACGCACACATATCTTTATTTACAATTATATTGAATACGGCTGTGTGTCTTTCTTCTAGTACTTTATATATAATGCAACTAGTATTATGACAATGAGTCATCTACTAACACACAAAGTGTATAATGATGAAATGTTATCAAGGCCCGCGATACTGGTAACGTGTGTAGTTTTATAGATTTGTGTAGCGAGGACACGTGGTCCATGTGTGTCCACCTGTCAGCTTCGATTTGACATAAATACGTGTATAAGGAGTGACGGTGGTGGGCCAGGGTATGATTGTGGTGTCACACGTGTCTCTGGTGGAAATAGAATGGACGGCCCCGCCAGGGAAGAGGTGCTCCGCCCCCCGTGTAGCCCCGCCAACACCGTTATGCGCCAAAACACACCGACGACTATTTCGAGACTAGTCCGATCGTCGCCGTCGATCTTACAATCATCAACAAGAAAACAATCGCTGTTTACTTTGTCTGCGTCATCGCTAACCGAATCGGTTACTTAAGAAAAATATCTTTTTCTCGAGAAACGTGTATAGAGAACGCGACGCAACAATAATCACAACGACACACATAGTATCCGTGTGAGTCACAACGACACCTATGCCATATCTTTTATTGTCACATCGCGTTTACTTTATTTCAGTCCATTCAATAATTATACCGTATCATAGATATAAACATAAGATATCGCATGAGTGGCTAAACGCGTGGTTAGTTCTAGTACATCAAGTAGTCAGAAACATCAGTTACCTGGCAAACATTACACTGTAAACATCTCTCTTCATATCTTCAGTTATATTTCACAGTAAAATGGGTAAATGCATTGTTACTACATGTCATATTGACTCAAACATACACTCAAATACATCTATCACTTTTTACCAAAGACTACTTCTTTAAAATGTTTAAAATATTATTGCGTTTAGTTATTGTCACAATCACTCTCAGTGGTCACTAAAAATGTGCTGAGTGAGGGAGTCACACTTATGCCTTTATCGAATAGGAGAGAAGAGTGCAACAATACACGGGATTCACGAAATGGACACGATTTTTTTATATGCAATGAGATATCTAATGTTTATATCTATGAGTAAGTTCCTATGACATTTTCAGGGACCCTTAATCAACGCGGTCTAATAACCACCACATTAAGACCAAATAGTTAAAAAAATAACAGTGACAACGATATAATATTTCTGGAGTCTTTTGACCAGTTTTCTTTTACCCTACGTTTATCGAAAACTATAATAACAATAATAATATTTTGAGCGCAAAAATAAAGCATAGTAAAATATAAAAAATACATAATCGTGTTTTTGGTTCTACAAATTTTTGAACATCTGCCCTCGAAGTGTTTTTTTCACTTTACCGATAAATGTTAAAACCACCATTTGGAATTTATTATCCTAATTTTTCATCTTCATAATTTACTGGTTCATTTTAAATAGGCATGTTTTTAAGTGTTTTCATACAAACTATGAGAGAGAAAAAAATCATATATATATATTTTTTAATACTTTATTATATTTTTAATCGAATTAAAAAATCGAAATTAAACTAGTAGCAATTTCAAGTTAAAGCAATCACGACATGAAATTTGCGAGTTTTTTTAAAGTAGAAAAATGTGACACGGCCATAGAAATACTTAATGGATCCATTAATGATATAAATTTAAATAAAAATAAGGATAGGACTTTCATCTGGCTATAATTTAACAGAGAGTGATATTCGTTTTATAAAATTTTTTATTTTCTATCATGAGCCGCCTTGTGGCACAGTGGTTAGTGTAATGGATTCGTGAGTGAAGACTCCCGGGTTCGATTCACGGCACCGGAGTCACTTGGTAGATCTAGCTTAGCAAACTAGATCTTAAGTACTCATTGCTGTGTGGTGGCCTGGGAAACCATCTCTACTATATTCTCCCGTAAAGGCCAAGGTGGCCTGGCCAACCCCTTATAAAGGGACTCCCGTCAATAGGGAAGGCGTCACGATATTAAATGTTCTATCATTGCAGGATTAATACTAAAATGAATGATACGGAACGTGTGTTTTAAAATGTAGGGCCAGACTGTACGCGATTGTTGTTTTCAACAATAACGAATAATGGACGTGAGAATCATCAGAGATTTCCGCATTATTGTCTGTATAATAGTAATATGGAGTTCATTTAATGTAGGCTTTTTGTGTATGAAATAGAAAATGGAGATATCTATCTATGGATTCGATAGTGATCTTGTATTACACGAAAAATTGATTTTTTATATGTGGTGTGCAGTAATTTTCAGCACTGACTTTGGCTCAATCCAATGAAAGAAAATATGTTTCCTTTTATATTTTTTCCTCCGGCTCGTGCACGTCCGGCCGCAAACAAGTGTAGCGTGCGCGCGTGTGTGTGATTGTGTGTGTGTGTTGCACCTGCAGCTGCACCTGACTGTCACCGCCACGTGAGCCTGTGTGCGTGTCTCGTACAGTGTACGTGTGCATTATCAGTGCCGGGGTGAGAGTGTGTGCGTGGCCTGGTCAGTGTAGTGGTGAGGCTCGGCGGCCACGCATGCGCACCCCTGACTACACTTTATATAAGGCCACAGACGGTCATCGCGTCCACACGTATTTTGGACAACACATGACACATCCTATGTCCACTGTTATTATATTATCCAGTATTTTGTTAATTCATTATCATTGTGAGACTGCTCGACTTACAGGACACGATTTATATAGAATACACATGAAACATTATCAAAGATATTTTAGTTAAGTACCTTGGTACTGGCCACTCAGGTGTGCAGCGGGCAGGTCCAGCAGCCGAACATGGAGAGGAGTACTGAAAGCCACGGCCACAGCAGGGCAGGGCCGCTGTCAGGGCCGCTATCAGGGCCACGGCCGAGAACAGGTATCACAGGGAAGCGCCAAGGGCCGGCGAGGACCAGCGATAGTCACAATAGTTAACAGTTAACAGGATTACAGGTTACAGGAACACAGCACTAGGCCAGGGCGGCCGGCTATCTCTTGCAGCACATCATGCACCGCACCTGTCAAAATTCAATTGACGCGCGCGTACTAACAAACAGAGCAATACTGACACACGAGTTACTCCGTCCGCGATCGGCAGACGAATGGAGTCTGAACAGCCAGACACAGACACTACTCTATTACTACTACACGGAGAGGGGCGGCGGGCTATGGGCGGCAGGGGCAGGGGCGGAGGGGGGCCTCCACCACGGGGAAGAGGGGCTTATCGTCTGGCACGGGCATGGAGCGGGGGGCGGGGCGGCCTGGCGAGCGGCGCGGGGCAGAGGGGCACAGTCTGGTGTCTGGCCTCCCCGCGCCCCTCCAGACAGTCTGCCCCGCCCCTGCAGCCCAAGTGGTCCCGGTGGCGGTGAATGGTTGTGGAGCCAGTTCTGTGTTCTGTGTTCTGTGCTCGTCCGCCTGAAAGTGCTCTCTCTCTCTCCCTCTCTCCCTCCGTCGGTCTCACTCTCACTCTGTCTCTCTCTCCGTACACTACATTATAATTTTTTCACATAATACATTTTTTCTATTCGGCCAGCGGCGATTAGCTGAAAATCGTACGTGGTGCCGCCTTATCCGCATTCCCCGCCGACTGACCGTAGAGCGTCACTTTGATTGGATTCCCCTCATTTAATATGGAGAGCCTTGCGCCTCCGCGACGCAGTCTAGCCTCCGCTTTTTCCTCTTTCGGTTTGCAATTCTTCTTTTGACAAACTAAGGGAGAAATTTTCCTCCCCGCGCCGCTACTGAAATGCGGGTGGTGAGTCGTGATGACCGACATCCGAATGATGACTGAAACAATGTCTCCGTACTCGGTTTGACAATGTTCTATCTATAGAAATACTCGTACTGCGTATTATTTCACCTTTCAATGTCACTACTGTCTCAGGATAGAATCATTCGACTGAGTCTACCTATAGTCCAATTGTCTGATACTGATATTTTGATTAGATACGAATAAAAATTATCAATGAAATTGCACTCTTATAACAGAAATTGAACATTATTAAATTAATTGAGGTAGTTTTTATGTAGATAACATAATATTGTTTTAATTGATTGAGAGGTCGGTTACGTAGTTAATTTTTTTTTAAATTTAATTATTAAACAGAGACGATAACTCATTAGTTATCATATCAATACGACATACATATAAATAATAGGAAAGAGTGACAGAATTAGAATTGTATTATATTTCCATACAATTTATTGCTCATAAAGATAAACGGAATAGGTGGAACGTAGCTACATAGATATAATTGTTATGTCTTTGTGTCATTATTGTACCAGATAAGAGAAATTCATATTCGAACTGTCGGTGATTACCAGTCTTTGTGGCTTACATGTAATTATAATACAATGTAGTTATCTCTAATGGGAAGTTGGTCACCTTGATACGGAAAGCAGAGACGGTATCCACAACACCATGACCGTGTCGTATAATATGTCACGGTGTAGGGCGCGTGTCATATTTCATTGTGCGTGGATTTTTACAGTAAATGTCACGCACGGTAGCGAGATGACAGACACATATAGACTGGCATGTCACCTAATAAACAGGAACTCGAGCCGACTGAGCAAATCATCATATTGCACAGCACACGTGAATGTATGTAGACTCTGTTAGGCCAGTTCATAAATAACGCCATGTTGAATGATATCACGGCGAAGGTCGAGTAGAGGTAAAGGATGTCTGTTTGAAATTCTAAAATAAATGTAGTAAACAGCGATCGAAGAATTGCTTTCGTACGAATAATAGATTGGATTCTGAGAATGCGATGGTAGTGTATAGTTCTAGCCAAAATAGTGATGGTCGTCATTGCATAAGAGGCCTGCATGGTGCACATACCATGATGGAGTGGATCGGCCAAGGTCACAACACTACCCATCACAAAAAGATCAACAATAAGAATAAACAAATTACACTTGGACCAGATGCACACGACACCCGTTTCATCCACACGATCTTCCAGCCGTCAAGATGATCCTCCGAATTCCTAATCCTTTTTTATGGTCTCCAAAGAGAGTACATACATATGTATATACACGAGACTGTCTCGCCCTGCTCGGTGACCGCGATAACCGCAGCTTATTTATATTAAAAATATTGTATATGACCGAATATGTTACAGATAAAGGCAACTGTGAAATCAATCTCCCAATAATTAAATACTTCTGATGTCCTTTAAGCAAAAAAGCCAGCCGGTGCAACAGTTGCATTTCATGTGCATTACATATATTAAAATTTCTCGCTAAAAAATATTGAACCCTTTTTCTACCATACCAATATAACTCGACAAGTATGATAAATATTGGGGTATTAATTTTTTGACAAATGTTACATAGTACTTTCATCAATTGGTCTCTTCAATTATTAATAAAGCACATTAAAATTACTGTAAAAATTAAAACAATTGCGGCAATACCGGTTTATTAAAATACTTTAAATTCATTTTTTGGAGAGTATTTGTATCTATAATAGTATTATATATTTAAAAAATATCGAAAAACTTGATTACTACAATACCCAATCATTAATTACCTATGAACCCAAACATATGATTTATAATAATTATTATTATTATTTAAACTTAAACAAGTCTCATTTAAAAATTATCGTAAATTGTCAAAAAAAAAATTATGGGATTGCATTAGTAATTGATGGTAAAATTAGATAGAGAGTTAATTAAAAGGACTAGATACATTAATAATTGGAATAAAAAAGTTTTATTTGTTATTCCTATTTACTTATATATTACTATAATATTTTTTTGCATCCTATTTTCATGGAACCGTAAGTAGTTCTTAATTTACTCCCGATACTTTTTTTGGCATGGTTTTCCTACTGGGGTATTCGATAATAAATAAAGCCGGATTGAGCTAGACTTGTGGATTTTCCACATGCAGACATTAATTTGTATGAAATTAATTAAAACACGATATTTCTCTTGAAAGCAGAATTATCTTATTAATTTTATATTTTTATTATGTCGTTAAATTAGCGCAAATAGTGTTATCAGTCCGCGCCGTCTGGGCACATACACACACCCGTAATCACGCACAAGTCCATACAACAATACCACAATAACATTATATTTTTGACGGCCGGATTGATAACTTAATTATTTATATTTTTGTGTCGATTCACTCCATCGGTTTTTACAGTTAGAAATCGAAATCGGCAGTTGCGTCAGCTGTTTCCGGGGGACATCGTCTGTGTTTTATCAATATTTCTTCCTGCAACCGTGTGGCAAATTTAGAATAAGGTCATGAGGTGATAGAGTCATGATCATTAAAATTAATTGAATTATAAACAACAATCTTTTAAAAAATTTCCATCACATAAAATATTGATAGCAATTTTTTTCTGGCTCAGATTGTAAGCATCAATGAACACACCGTATTGTTTTCATCATTTCAGTGATTTTAAGATTTACTTTAAGATAAACCATCTAGGTCATGTATACATATCATGATTTATGGAGAAAATGCAAGCGGAATTTAAATTATTCATTAATTTTATTAAACGCAAAATAATATGAAGTGTTCAATGTACCGAGGAAGAATATCTACATATGTATATTCAAACACTCCTAAAATTGAGTAATCTTAATTTATTTATATACGCTTTGAGGGGCTTTTTGAGAAGGTTTTTTTTAATTTGGTTGTTTTGGACATAACAATGTGTTATTTCTTAACCCCTTACCGCATGGAGGGTCAAATTTGGCCAAAAACTTTAACGCAATTTTAAATACATTTCAAGTATATTTTATTATATAATAAATATTGTATCGCATTTAAAATGTAAGTGGCTTTCTAATGATGTAATTATTAAAATCCAAAAATAAATATATACTTAACTAGAGCAGGTCAAATTATAATGGGCGAGGGTATCGAAATTTGCCTACTTTCGAAGCTCTTTTCTCTAAGATCATTAAACTTACAACAAAACTATTAATAAAAAATTAAAATTGAATATATATAAAACATAATTCATAATTATTTGATTGGTTTTGAGCTATTTATCATCATTATATTTGAGGTTGAAAACACGTCCAAACGCGGTTTTTCGGCATCGCTTAGTGGTTTAATTTGACCCTCCATGCAGTCGCGACATCAAGATCATCAAGGATCAAGACGGTCGATCGGGATTTTATAAATATTATTCCCGATCTCCCAGTAGTAATAACCGATCAAATTATTATTTTTTTACTTGAGCGGGATTTGAACCCATGACCACAGTATTTGTAGCCAATGCCAACAAAAATCAGGTCTGAAGGATTTAACATGTTTGTAACAATAATCGCAATTCAAACCGTTATTATCAGATAAACAAACCATTGATTTTTTGAAATCAGCTTTCTGATAATAGTTTACATATTGTGTTTACTGCTTGAAAATAAATCTTGGTCTTATTATATTACTATAAAAATATAATATGGTGGTATATGTGTATGATTGTGATCGTCAGAGTAGTTGAAATAACCGTTTCATTGAGTGTATTTATTCATTTTACTATAATTATAAGAAAATATTGAGATAATTGAGTGGAACGAGTACCATACGCGTTCCACGTCACGTAGTTACACTATCGTGATACGTGACTATGTAAATAATCTTTTCTTAACGTCACAAGCCAATTTGAAATATCATTCAGATCACCTTTAAAGGGCAATTCTCAAAAGCCCTTTATGATAGAAATCATCACATATGTTTTGTATTCACATGGTATTCATTACATACATACATATGTTTA
The DNA here is from genome assembly GCA_022606485.1 of Agraylea sexmaculata. Lineage (NCBI taxonomy): Eukaryota > Metazoa > Arthropoda > Insecta > Trichoptera > Hydroptilidae > Agraylea > Agraylea sexmaculata. Next base: position 198,602 of record JAGTTH010004746.1, read on the forward strand.
TGATGTTTTTCCTCGAAATAATTCCTATCCATTTGATTCGCCGAATTATTAAAAGGGTATTACTGTAGTTACACTTTTGTTTTGATTATAATCACGTTCGTCATAATAATTTTCACATACATATAATAAACACATGTCTGCTGTTTTGAGTATGAAAGAGTATCCATATAGTTTAGAAGTAATAGTAGTAATATTTATAAAAAGAAATTCTACTGAAAACGACAAAAAAAAACAAGAATTATACATTTTTTTAGATAACTGTTGAATAAATGGATGGAATACTACTATATTGGTGATTTTTTAACACATTTATTTTCTTTCACATAGTACCTAATAAAAATATTGTTTATTATACTTTTTATCGTTTATAAATTATAAAATTCCAGTCTTGTTAACTCTATAGAAAAAATGGTTATTTTGGATTTACTATGTTGTGCTTATTCGGCGCATTGGCAGTAATTTTTTTTAAACTTTTAAATGAATTTATTTATCAAAGTTTATTAAAACATTATCATTACCAATTATACGAAGCTCCTATAGTTCCAGAATTTAATTATATAAAGTGATATTAGCTCGGAGGAATAAATATAATTATATCGAGAGATGAGATTTTAGATATTGTTAGTTAGAAAAAAAAAATGAATAAAAAAAACAGGGAAGCAACCGCTGAAATATGAACGAATCCCTACACATAATTAAAAAAAATACAAGGGCAGAGCGTCACAATTCTAAAAATGTCTGAGATCACCGGTTTAATAATATACTCTAAAATATATACTAATACGTAAATTGAATAAATTATTGTGATAGTAAAACTAATATAAGTAGTACAATCATCTTTGACAGTGATGAATCTCCTACATTGTTGAATATTTAGTTTTTGTGTTTGATTGAACTATATGAGAGGTAAAATTCATCATGATTATATCGCTGGGAATAGAGTAAAACATTTCTTTATTTTAATATTCATAACCACCTTCAGTTCATATTAAATAATTTTGTATTGACAGAAAATCTATTGAAAGGTCACGTATGTTTATGATTCGAAAAGATCAGGGCAAATCTTAATATTAAAAAAGCGAAGGCTTTTCATTGAAGGCCAATTTATTTTTTATGCCTATTACTCGTGGGAAATCTGAAAACTGCGTGGAACATTTTCGGAAAAGTCGTGAAAATCACATCCGAAATTTGTTCCCTATTCCTGGAGGAGTCGTCGAGGCTAAATTGTTTGACACGATGCCATGTCGGCATAATCTTAACTTGACGATTTCATCATTTCACGCTTATATTTATTAGCTTACATATCACGTAGACTGTTATATGTATAACTCTGACATTGTCGATTTTATGTTTTCCGAACGGTTTTCAGTTAACTCGACTTGACGACAGCTTCACAGAAACATCGATTTATTTCATACAGACAGTAAATTTATAGGAAAAAAATCTGTTTTTATTATGGAATATCAAATATTTTTTCTGAAAATGTTTTTATTAAATTAAATGTAAATGTGATGAGTATAACTTATCGTTCAGCAGAAAATAAAAACATATCATGGGTATAACAGTTTTGACGTTTAATTTAGTCTATTACAGGAGTACAGATTTTTTTTTATTAAAAATACTAATGACCGACGCGATGCGAGGCGACTAGTGATGTTCCACAGTCAAACGAATATTGTAATAATATACCTTTTTCTATATATACTTGTATCCTTTTTCCCCATGAAGTGCAATGAAGCGATATAAAGACAGTAGTATAACGCTCTATTAATCAAAAACTTCAAATTTCTTCATGAGTAATAGAATTCATGATAAATAAGAAAATAGTATAGAATACTATAATATTATATATTATAATATTATAGTCACCCTGTAGTATTCGCATCCAATGTGGTTTAATTTGGATTAGAGTAATGAAGTTTTATCTATAGAATATTGCGCCATACATAATTACATGCATCAATCATACATGTAAAAGTTATGTACAGGCAATAGAATTTGAATTAGCAAAACGGCGAGGCGGTAGAAACACACACGAAATCTGCTAGTTCAGTTTCTATAGGATTGGTGCCTCACATTTATTGTCGTCTTTACAAGTATTATTGACATCTCTATATATATACATATAAACTCATTGGATGAGAGTGATACATTCAATACTCTCTAATAATATATTATCCGTATTAATAGTGAGGTTTTAGTTATTAATGGAAATCAATATCAGAGTATAATAATTATATACAGCATGTCTTTTATTGATACTCAAATAATTAAATGTAAGGAATGGTAGATTACATGTAGCACAACCACACTTTCATTAATGGTCCAAGTCGGCTAGTTAAATTTTCAATTTTTTATTATTATTTTAAAAAGTTTGAGAATATGCCTGATTTGAACATGTAAACAAAGTACGGTACAGCGTGATTTCAACCGAAATGCACTACGAATATTGCATGAAGTAAACAATACCTTGTTGACGGATTCAAAATTAAACTTGAACTTGTACTTGAACTAATGCGATGACATCATAAAGTTGTTTTTATTATTCTCTAATGACAACACATATTCACTCATTAATAAAACCGAACATTCTCAAGCTGTCATAATAAATTATTTTTTTATACTCCCATTTTAGTATATAGTTTTTATAATAGTACTGGCATTACATAATGGAGATAAAAAGATTTTAGTTTCAATCAAAAACATGTTGAATAGAAAATTTTCAAATAATTTATATTAAACTGTTTTATATAATTAGTTGTTATTACAATAAAAGGATTTTGTGGTGAGTAAAGATACATAGCTGGAGGATGTACAATGAGATAAGCCAGTTGATGAAACTTTGAGGTTAATTAATACTGGACAAACAAAAGGCTAGTCTACTAGGTGTTGGTGATGGCTTAGTATCCCTTAATATGCTTAAAATGTTTACTATCTCAGTTTGATTGGATTTACAGATGTCGATGCGATATCCCATATCGTTCATTATTATTGTTGTTGCTCAGTGACGGACTAGTATATCTGTATCTCTTCAGGGAATATAACTTCGTAATGGACTTAGTGTACATCCCTATTCAACCCTTTCAATGTCCTAATGGGATATTCGCTGAATTAAATGTTGCGTACGTCCGGGAAAACGCCGCAAATTGGCTGTGATCGAAGCCACTACAGATCAAACTTGAAATACGATGAATATGGAAATAGGGGATTGGATACCAAATTTGATTGTCTACCAATATTATGTAAGATAGTTGACAACAAGATAATATTATATTAATACCGGCGTGTTTTGTACAATATGATTAATGCGACTGTCAAAAATTTACGTGGGAGGAATAAAAAAAATACCAGTGGTACATTTCCATTATTTGTTTTCTTTAAATATTTTTTATTTTATTTCATGACCTTTCAACTAGATAAATTCATATTTGTAGACTCAGATAATATATTATTTAATATTTTTATTATAATATTATTTAATATTAATATTATAATAAAAAAAATATTTTTTTGGTTATAACAATAAACCTCTTAAAAGTCTTAACAATTATATGTACACGTAAACAGGCCATTTTTTCGGTTCAATATGAAATGAAATATGTATGTATAATAAACAGACCTAGTCCAATAGGATGAAAAGACTGCTTATTGCTTACTATTGTAGAGCACTGCGCGGCTAGCATTTAAATTTTCGGATTTTAATAGAAAAATCTTGTAATATTAATAAAATAAAATTATAAATTTTATATTTGGATTCAACTTTATAGTTGATTCCATGAATATAATAATTGATATAAGATAAGTGTAGAATCTACACTGTAGGTATATATCATATAACTTTTTTTGTAAAAATTAGCGAGTTAAATTAAATTATACAAAATAAATAATTATATCGGTAATCGTTGCAGAGCTCGAATACGTCAGAGTACTTCACCGTATCTACTTGGACTAGGTCTGATAATAAGTAGGGGAGAAAAAATTATTATGTTTAAAAGGTGAGCAAAACTGTGTGTTATTTTTTTGTAAATAAACGCTCATAAGAGGTGTTCTTAAAGAAAAGACAAAATAATAATAATAAAAAAAGGTTTAAAACAAAAATGAAAAAAATAAGTTAAATAGAGTAAGGTAAAGGAAACAACACCAATTCTGCCACCTAAACAAGCCCTGTAGGTGGCAGAATTGGTGGAAAAGAGATCATCCAGGTGCGCAAATTCGTTGCCAAGTTGTTATTATAAAAATTAAGAGAATTTATTTTTTAATATTTTTGAGATAAAGTCCAGAAAAGTTTTTTGGTGAAGGTATCAACATAAATAATCAAGGTCTTGCAAATATGAATATTGGAGGATCATCTTGACGGCTGGAAGATCGTGTGGATGAAACGGGTGTCGTGTGCATCTGGTCCAAGTGTAATTTGTTTATTCTTATTGTTGATCTTTTTGTGATGGGTAGTGTTGTGACCTTGGCCGATCCACTCCATCATGGTATGTGCACCATGCAGGCCTCTTATGCAATGACGACCATCACTATTTTGGCTAGAACTATACACTACCATCGCATTCTCAGAATCCAATCTATTATTCGTACGAAAGCAATTCTTCGATCGCTGTTTACTACATTTATTTTAGAATTTCAAACAGACATCCTTTACCTCTACTCGACCTTCGCCGTGATATCATTCAACATGGCGTTATTTATGAACTGGCCTAACAGAGTCTACATACATTCACGTGTGCTGTGCAATATGATGATTTGCTCAGTCGGCTCGAGTTCCTGTTTATTAGGTGACATGCCAGTCTATATGTGTCTGTCATCTCGCTACCGTGCGTGACATTTACTGTAAAAATCCACGCACAATGAAATATGACACGCGCCCTACACCGTGACATATTATACGACACGGTCATGGTGTTGTGGATACCGTCTCTGCTTTCCGTATCAAGGTGACCAACTTCCCATTAGAGATAACTACATTGTATTATAATTACATGTAAGCCACAAAGACTGGTAATCACCGACAGTTCGAATATGAATTTCTCTTATCTGGTACAATAATGACACAAAGACATAACAATTATATCTATGTAGCTACGTTCCACCTATTCCGTTTATCTTTATGAGCAATAAATTGTATGGAAATATAATACAATTCTAATTCTGTCACTCTTTCCTATTATTTATATGTATGTCGTATTGATATGATAACTAATGAGTTATCGTCTCTGTTTAATAATTAAATTTAAAAAAAAATTAACTACGTAACCGACCTCTCAATCAATTAAAACAATATTATGTTATCTACATAAAAACTACCTCAATTAATTTAATAATGTTCAATTTCTGTTATAAGAGTGCAATTTCATTGATAATTTTTATTCGTATCTAATCAAAATATCAGTATCAGACAATTGGACTATAGGTAGACTCAGTCGAATGATTCTATCCTGAGACAGTAGTGACATTGAAAGGTGAAATAATACGCAGTACGAGTATTTCTATAGATAGAACATTGTCAAACCGAGTACGGAGACATTGTTTCAGTCATCATTCGGATGTCGGTCATCACGACTCACCACCCGCATTTCAGTAGCGGCGCGGGGAGGAAAATTTCTCCCTTAGTTTGTCAAAAGAAGAATTGCAAACCGAAAGAGGAAAAAGCGGAGGCTAGACTGCGTCGCGGAGGCGCAAGGCTCTCCATATTAAATGAGGGGAATCCAATCAAAGTGACGCTCTACGGTCAGTCGGCGGGGAATGCGGATAAGGCGGCACCACGTACGATTTTCAGCTAATCGCCGCTGGCCGAATAGAAAAAATGTATTATGTGAAAAAATTATAATGTAGTGTACGGAGAGAGAGACAGAGTGAGAGTGAGACCGACGGAGGGAGAGAGGGAGAGAGAGAGAGCACTTTCAGGCGGACGAGCACAGAACACAGAACACAGAACTGGCTCCACAACCATTCACCGCCACCGGGACCACTTGGGCTGCAGGGGCGGGGCAGACTGTCGGGAGGGGCGCGGGGAGGCCAGACACCAGACTGTGCCCCTCTGCCCCGCGCCGCTCGCCAGGCCCCCCGCCCCCCGCTCCATGCCCGTGCCAGACGATAAGCCCCTCTTCCCCGTGGTGGAGGCCCCCCTCCGCCCCTGCCCCTGCCGCCCATAGCCCGCCGCCCCTCTCCGTGTAGTAGTAATAGAGTAGTGTCTGTGTCTGGCTGTTCAGACTCCATTCGTCTGCCGATCGCGGACGGAGTAACTCGTGTGTCAGTATTGCTCTGTTTGTTAGTACGCGCGCGTCAATTGAATTTTGACAGGTGCGGTGCATGATGTGCTGCAAGAGATAGCCGGCCGCCCTGGCCTAGTGCTGTGTTCCTGTAACCTGTAATCCTGTTAACTGTTAACTATTGTGACTATCGCTGGTCCTCGCCGGCCCTTGGCGCTTCCCTGTGATACCTGTTCTCGGCCGTGGCCCTGATAGCGGCCCTGACAGCGGCCCTGCCCTGCTGTGGCCGTGGCTTTCAGTACTCCTCTCCATGTTCGGCTGCTGGACCTGCCCGCTGCACACCTGAGTGGCCAGTACCAAGGTACTTAACTAAAATATCTTTGATAATGTTTCATGTGTATTCTATATAAATCGTGTCCTGTAAGTCGAGCAGTCTCACAATGATAATGAATTAACAAAATACTGGATAATATAATAACAGTGGACATAGGATGTGTCATGTGTTGTCCAAAATACGTGTGGACGCGATGACCGTCTGTGGCCTTATATAAAGTGTAGTCAGGGGTGCGCATGCGTGGCCGCCGAGCCTCACCACTACACTGACCAGGCCACGCACACACTCTCACCCCGGCACTGATAATGCACACGTACACTGTACGAGACACGCACACAGGCTCACGTGGCGGTGACAGTCAGGTGCAGCTGCAGGTGCAACACACACACACAATCACACACACGCGCGCACGCTACACTTGTTTGCGGCCGGACGTGCACGAGCCGGAGGAAAAAATATAAAAGGAAACATATTTTCTTTCATTGGATTGAGCCAAAGTCAGTGCTGAAAATTACTGCACACCACATATAAAAAATCAATTTTTCGTGTAATACAAGATCACTATCGAATCCATAGATAGATATCTCCATTTTCTATTTCATACACAAAAAGCCTACATTAAATGAACTCCATATTACTATTATACAGACAATAATGCGGAAATCTCTGATGATTCTCACGTCCATTATTCGTTATTGTTGAAAACAACAATCGCGTACAGTCTGGCCCTACATTTTAAAACACACGTTCCGTATCATTCATTTTAGTATTAATCCTGCAATGATAGAACATTTAATATCGTGACGCCTTCCCTATTGACGGGAGTCCCTTTATAAGGGGTTGGCCAGGCCACCTTGGCCTTTACGGGAGAATATAGTAGAGATGGTTTCCCAGGCCACCACACAGCAATGAGTACTTAAGATCTAGTTTGCTAAGCTAGATCTACCAAGTGACTCCGGTGCCGTGAATCGAACCCGGGAGTCTTCACTCACGAATCCATTACACTAACCACTGTGCCACAAGGCGGCTCATGATAGAAAATAAAAAATTTTATAAAACGAATATCACTCTCTGTTAAATTATAGCCAGATGAAAGTCCTATCCTTATTTTTATTTAAATTTATATCATTAATGGATCCATTAAGTATTTCTATGGCCGTGTCACATTTTTCTACTTTAAAAAAACTCGCAAATTTCATGTCGTGATTGCTTTAACTTGAAATTGCTACTAGTTTAATTTCGATTTTTTAATTCGATTAAAAATATAATAAAGTATTAAAAAATATATATATATGATTTTTTTCTCTCTCATAGTTTGTATGAAAACACTTAAAAACATGCCTATTTAAAATGAACCAGTAAATTATGAAGATGAAAAATTAGGATAATAAATTCCAAATGGTGGTTTTAACATTTATCGGTAAAGTGAAAAAAACACTTCGAGGGCAGATGTTCAAAAATTTGTAGAACCAAAAACACGATTATGTATTTTTTATATTTTACTATGCTTTATTTTTGCGCTCAAAATATTATTATCGTTATTATAGTTTTCGATAAACGTAGGGTAAAAGAAAACTGGTCAAAAGACTCCAGAAATATTATATCGTTGTCACTGTTATTTTTTTAACTATTTGGTCTTAATGTGGTGGTTATTAGACCGCGTTGATTAAGGGTCCCTGAAAATGTCATAGGAACTTACTCATAGATATAAACATAAGATATCTCATTGCATATAAAAAAATCGTGTCCATTTCGTGAATCCCGTGTATTGTTGCACTCTTCTCTCCTATTCGATAAAGGCATAAGTGTGACTCCCTCACTCAGCACATTTTTAGTGACCACTGAGAGTGATTGTGACAATAACTAAACGCAATAATATTTTAAACATTTTAAAGAAGTAGTCTTTGGTAAAAAGTGATAGATGTATTTGAGTGTATGTTTGAGTCAATATGACATGTAGTAACAATGCATTTACCCATTTTACTGTGAAATATAACTGAAGATATGAAGAGAGATGTTTACAGTATAATGTTTGCCAGGTAACTGATGTTTCTGACTACTTGATGTACTAGAACTAACCACGCGTTTAGCCACTCATGCGATATCTTATGTTTATATCTATGATACGGTATAATTATTGAATGGACTGAAATAAAGTAAACGCGATGTGACAATAAAAGATATGGCATAGGTGTCGTTGTGACTCACACGGATACTATGTGTGTCGTTGTGATTATTGTTGCGTCGCGTTCTCTATACACGTTTCTCGAGAAAAAGATATTTTTCTTAAGTAACCGATTCGGTTAGCGATGACGCAGACAAAGTAAACAGCGATTGTTTTCTTGTTGATGATTGTAAGATCGACGGCGACGATCGGACTAGTCTCGAAATAGTCGTCGGTGTGTTTTGGCGCATAACGGTGTTGGCGGGGCTACACGGGGGGCGGAGCACCTCTTCCCTGGCGGGGCCGTCCATTCTATTTCCACCAGAGACACGTGTGACACCACAATCATACCCTGGCCCACCACCGTCACTCCTTATACACGTATTTATGTCAAATCGAAGCTGACAGGTGGACACACATGGACCACGTGTCCTCGCTACACAAATCTATAAAACTACACACGTTACACCAGTATCATGGTATGACATTTCATATTCTACACTTTGTGTGTTAGTAGATGACTCATTGTCATAATACTAGTTGCATTATATATAAAGTACTAGAAAGACACACAGCCGTATTCAATATAATTGTAAATAAAGATATGTGTGCGTGCAGTTCTTATGCGTGTACACCAATCTCTAGTCTATTCGTACACAAGCGACTCACTATTATATTCTATACGGCTCACAGTTAAAACATATCGATGCTGGAAAGGAAAAAGTACTATACACACCATTGGAATCATCTTTTTTTCTGCGTCGAACTGTTGGACTTTTTCTGTGACTTGGTCAGTCGTTTTTATAAAAGAAAGAAAATTTGACCAAGAAACATTAATTTTCCGAAAAGAGACAATAGTTATTTATAT